>JAMZAV010004660.1:0-150138 GCA_024449915.1 Sweltsa coloradensis | reverse complement strand
AACAAATCTTGAAAAGCTTTGTGACTATATAGGTTAGTACATTAGTAGTTGCAAATTCTATTTGCCAAGCTTTCAAGGATGTTGTTACGGGACACTGTACGTTTATGAATTAAGAATGCGCAAATGTGGAAGGGTAGATGAGCTTGGCCCTTTTTTTAGATCTCATTCCTTTTGAGTGTGTAAGGTTTGGCTGTATTTTTACAAGTTTTTGTTATGTGTGGGATTAGGAGTATTCTTGACATAGATGTAGCCATGATTAGCAACTTCCCATATAACTTGCGTTAATGTGTGTAGAAGAATGTGTTTAGGAGAAATTTTAAATAAAAAATAGGTATGTAATAACGAAATAAATTCGCATTTATTCTACCCACTCTATTCACATTTAACTAATTTTCAGTCGGGGACATTAAATTTAAAGCAGACTAAGCCAACCTTGTAGGCGCGGATACCATCGACGAGCGAACAGTGACAAACTAGAGACCGGCATATTTAAGTAGGAAACACCGATCAATCAAGCTGGACACGATTCCACCCGCGGACAGCGCCAGAATCAACAAGGCTTATTCGGAACAACCTTATAAATTTATTGTGTGCCTCGTTGCTAGGACGGCTCCAAAGTCACCGTTTACAGATTCCTAAGTCAATAAAATACAAATCTTCTGCCTGGGGCGCGGGATTCGAGCCCTGGACAATATCTTGCCTTTTCATTATGTGTGTGTTTTTGTTATTTTGGCCTGATCCAGATCATTGGATGATCAACATATGAACCAATAAATTACAATGTGCGCCAATGTGGAGTATGCCGCCATTCCCCTACCCCACAACCACGACACATGCACGCAGGCAAATTAGATTTGACAAACAAAATTAATAATTTATTGAATGTCGGTTGGTGAAGGATTTGTCAAGTTCTCTCAAACTTCATGGGAAACAGACTCGGCTGACAGAACTTTGATTATTACAAGGCGCGTACGGACTCTTTTTCGAGTGTGGGGGGGGGGGACAACAAGTCCCCAGAGCCCCCCAACTATACAGCGCCGCAAGCAAAAATTTTGAAAATCAGGATTTGGTGCGTTCTAGAAAAAATAAGTGAGCTGAATGCAATACAAAATTAATATATTCATGTGAAATTTAAGCGTAATCAAATAGTAATTCTTTCTTATGAAAATCGCGATTTTACGCTTTTTTTCGTTTTTTAAACAATTACGCTCATTTAACAACGCGCCTGAAAAAGCGTTTGCGAAGCTTCCTAGTATATATAAATTACTAGGAAAACGCTTAAGTCCCGCCGCGTTGTTGGATGAGCGTAATTGGTGCATTGAGCTGCCATGTGTTATGCGGATTTTCTGTTGTTCTGTGAACAAATCATTACTAAGTTGAAGATTTTTTTAAAAATTAAATTAAATTAAATGAAAAATTAACTTAAATTTTAATTTTTTTAATTAATTGTAATTTTAAAAAAGGAAAAAATCATAATATTGAAATTTTCATAAGAAATAATTATTCGATTGCGCACAAATTTTACACAAATATATGAATTTATAAAAATTAAGGTTCTGTGAAAAAATTATTACAATAGGATAAAGCATATAGGTGTTACTAGGAAACGCTCTGTTGGACGCGTTGATAAGCGAGCACGTGCTATAGCTAGACCCACATTGCACATTTTTTTAAATTTAAAAATTTACGACGTTCGCGTTTTCAGTATTATTTATTATTGCCAAGGTATTTGGGTAAACCCGTGTTTAAATCTTTACTTTAAAATCCACCGCCATCTAGAGGACCTTGACTCCTTGGGGAAACTATTTAATCTCTTTGTTGACAAATAATAGACTGCTTCCTCGAAAGTATTTTGATTACTTCTAGGTGGCAGTGCATTAGAAACTTCGCGCGTCTTTTCGTTGCCATGGCAACGTTACTTTTGTTATAATGTAATTTCCATCTACACTACTTATCGGATCAAAATAAAATTAACATATTCGTGACCGGACGGACATTCTAAATGATTTGGCTATCTCAGATTTTGTCGCCGTTGAGTTTGAAAAAAAAACTTTCGATTAACTTTAATGTAACTTTTTAACTTTTTGAACGATTTTGCCACAAAACTAATGGCATTCAATCGAGAACAAAGCTTGCGGATGGTGAAAATTTCAACTCGATCCGAGCCTCCGTTCGAACGTTATCGCGAGACATACAAACAAAAAAAAAACAAAAAAAAAAAAAAAAACAAAAAAACAAACAAAACAAAACCAGTGACTATTTTTTCCGGCAGAGTCAAATGGAAACGCTCGCTTCGCTCGCTTAATAAGTCAAAGAATTCAATTGTTTTAAAAAAGAAAAAAACCCGTAAAATTTCGATTTTCATGAGAAATAATTTTTCGATTGCGCTCAAATTTCGCACGAATATTTTAATTCATGAAATTAAGGTTCTGTGAAAAAATCATTACAATCGGTTAAAGCATGTAGGTGTTATAAGTCGAAGAAAGTTTTTAAAAATCGAAAAAATCGTAAAATTGCGTTTTTTATGAGAAAAAATTTCCCGATTGCGCTCAAAAACGTGGCAGTTCTAAGTTCAGAGATTTCGAAGGCCTTCATGAAATTTCATCGCAATCGGAGTATCGGTTTAGCCGGAATCGTGTTAACAGACACACAAAAATACAGAAAGAAAGAAAGAAAGAAAAAAAAAACATTCCGGATTTTTTTCTCCAGTGTAGTGAAATGGAATCTTCGCTTCGCTCGCTACGCTCATCCAATTACTAAATTGAAGATTTTTAAAATTAAATTAAATTTAAAAAAATTAATTTAAATTTTTACTTTTTTTAATTAATCGTACTAATTTTAAAAAAAGAAAAAAATCGAAAAATTGCGATTTTTAAAAGAAATAATTATTCGATTGCGCTCAAATTTCACACGAATATATAAATTCATAAAATTAAGGTTCTGTGAAAAAAAATTACAATAGGATAAAGCATGTAGGTGTTACAAGTCAAAGAATTGTTTTAAAAAAGAAAAAAAACACAAAATTTCTATTTTCATGAAAAATAATTTTTCAATTGCGCTCAAATTTCACACGGATATCTGAATTCATAAAATTAAGGTTCTGTGAAAAAATCATTAAAATCGGATAAAGCATGTAGGTGTTATAAGTAAAATAAATTTTCAAAAAATCGAAAAAAATCGTAAAATTGCGATTTTCATGAGAAATAATTTTTTGATTGCGCTCAAAAACGTGGCAGAGATTTCGAAGGCCTTTATAAAATTTCATCGTAAATGGAGTAATCGGTTCAGCCGGAATCGTGCTGACAAACACACAAAAATACAGAAAAAAAAGAAAGAAAAAAAAACATTCATGATTTTATTCTCCAGTGTAGTGAAATGGAATCTTTGCTTCGCTCATCCAATAAGGGTGAATGGAATCAAGGTATATTTTTGGACACACTCACTTACCTGGCAAGGTAAAGTGCATGCGCTCCCTTCATCCGAGATGCGCCAGTGCATGGCTTGATGTTTATTAATAATGAAACTATACTAGGAAAACGCTTAAGTCCCGCCGCGTTGTTGGATGAGCGTAATTGGTGCATGGAGCTGCCATGTGTTACGCGGTTTTTCTGTTGTTCTGTGAAAAAATTATTACTTAGTCGAAGATTTTTTTTAATAATTAAATTAAATAAAATTAAAAAATTAACTTATTTTTTTTAATAAATCGTAATTTTAAAAAAAAATCGTAAAATTGGTGATTTTCATAAGAAATAATTATTCGGTTGCGCTCAAATTTTAACACGAGTATATATTAATTCATGAAACTAAGGTTCTGTGAAAAAATCATTACAATAGGATAAAGCATGTAGGTGTTACAAGTCAAAGAATTGTTTTAAAAAAGAAAATCCCGTAAAATTTCGTTTTTCGTGAGAAATAATTTTTCGATTACGCTCAAAGTTCACACGAATATCTTAATTCATAAAATAAAGATTCTGTTAAAAAATCATTACAATCGGATAAAGCGTGGAGGTGTTATAAGTCGAAGAAATATTTAAAAAATCTTTAAAAAAATCGTAAAATTGCGTTTTTTATAAGAAAAAAATTCCCGATTGCGCTCAAAAACGTGGCAGTTCTAAGTTCAGAGATTTCGAAGGCCTCCATAAAATTTCATCGCAATCGGAGTATCGGTTTAGCCGGAATCGTGCTGACAAACACACAAAAATACAGAAAAAAAAGAAAGGAAGGAAAGAAAAAAAAACATTCCGGATTTTTTTCTCCGGTGTAGTGAAATGGAACCTTCGCTCCGCTCGCTACGCTCGCTACGCTCATCCAATAACAGGTAGTAACGTTGTAAATAACTAGGAAAACGCTTAAGTCCCGCCGCGTTGTTGGATGAGCGTAATTGGTGTATTGAGCTGCCATACGTGTTATGCGGATTTTCTGTTGTTCTGTGAAAAAATCATTACTAAGTCGAAGAATTTTTTTAATTAATTTAAATTAAATAAAAAATAAACTTTACATTTTTAATTTTTTTTAGTTAATCGTAATTTTAATTAAGGAAAAAATCGTAAAATTGCGATTTTCATAAGAAATAATTGAGCGAGCGAAGCGAGCGTCTCCACTTGACTCTTATGGCTCGAATGTCTGTTTTTTTTTTTTTTTTTTTTTTTTCTGCTTCGATACAGGTCGCACCGTTTCTCTGATCGACCTGAAATTTTGCACACATGTACATACCACCTAGGCGGGTTGCTGTATAGTTTTTGAACAAAATCCGATTGTTGGTTATAAAAAATAAAATAAAAAAATAAAAAAATAAAAATGTTCCGATCGTTATGAAATTTTGCAGGGTCAATAAGTACAACATTCTCTCCTATTTTCCAAATTTTCAGCTAAATCGGTCAATAACTTAAAGACTTATTGGTAATCATAATTCGAAAAATGATGTTAAAAAATGAAGGAGGCAGTGAAGATACAAAGACACACTTTAGAAGGCATGACGTGAATTAGTACAATGCAAAGATGTTGGAATTGTATATAGTGTACAATGTCAATATCCAGTTAGGCCTACACTGTGTGGTGGGACTTATGGGAATGTCGTACTCGGGTCATGTTGCACGTACCGGTGCTCGCTCAACAACGCGTCCAACTGAGCGTTTTCCTAGTTATTTGATTACGCTCAAATTTCACACGAATATATCAATTCATAAAATTAAGGTTCTGTGAAAAAATCATTACAATCGGATAAAGCATGTAGGTGTTATAAGTCAAAGAATTGTTTTAAAAAATAAAAAAAAACGTAAAATTTCGATTTTCATGAGAAATAATTTTTCGGTTGCGCTCAAATTTCACACGAATATCTTAATTCATAAAATTGTGGTTCTGTGAAAAATCATACAATCGGATGAAACATAATGTAGGTGTTATAAGTAGAGGAAATTTTTCAAAAATCGAAAAAAATCGTAAAATTGCGATTTTAATGAGAAATAATTTTTCGATTGCGCTAAAAAACGTGGCAGTTCTAAGTTCAGAGATTTCGAAGGCCTCCTTAAAATTTCATCGCAATTGGAGTATCGGTTTAGCCGGAATCGTGCGGACAAACACACAAAAATAAAAAAAAAAAAAAAAACATTCCGGATTTTTTTCTCCAGTGTAGTGAAATAGAATCTTCGCTTCGCTCGCTACGCTCGCTACGCTCATCCAAAAATCATTGGACTTTCCACTGTTATTAATATTTTTATTTAAAATGTGATATTTCAAATCCTTTACAGGAGTCTTTATCAAACTAACAAGTAAAAAACCACAACATGACAGGACAAAAAAAATTGTCCTGTCTGTGATAAAGACTAACAAACTAACAATTAAAAAACCACAACATGACAGGACAAAAAAAACTGTCCTGTCTGTTGCGGTTTTTTAATTGTTAGTTTGATAAAGACTCCTGTAAAGGATTCGAAATATCACATTTTAAATAAAAATATTAATAACAGTGGAAAGTCCAATGATTTTTATTTACAATGACTTGTTGTATTGTATTTATTAGCAGCTGTGGGATTACATGTGATGCCGTAACTTGTACGTGTATAGACAATGAGGACGTGCATGTGGAGTCACTTCAGAAATCCCCGCCGGTGAAATTCCGCGACGCCGAATTTGGTCCGAAGAAGTCGATTCCTGTTTCGCTGAAACTCATGTCCTAGTTCGCAAAGACGTTGTCCGCGTAGTACGTCGGGCTGCTAGCAAATACCACGGATCACTGATATTAAACACCTATAGTAGGCTAGATCCGCAGTCATTGCTCCACTGGCGTGTCAATTAGAAGCCATCTTTAAATTCTGTTTACATGTTAAGTAGATGGGAGCGATTTGTAGCTCAAATATTTTTCAAGATGGCTGTCAGGTTGACAAGTGAGCATATTAGCCATTAACACCAAATGATTACTAAGTTCCCTTATTCAACTTCTTATTGTTTCTGTTTGTGCATTCCCATGCTGCACAAGCTAAAACCATATCAAACCATCTAGTAAAATACTGTATTGCATTTAAAAAAGCATAAATTAAAACGCCAAATCGCCATTTTGAAAAGGTGGGATTGACGCTTCAATTTGGTACGCTCGCGCCTGTGTGGACGTATTGGAGACTAGGAATCTAGCCTACTATAGGTGTTTTCACTTTTTAATAACTTCGATACTTACTAAGTTATAAAAATCCTAAGTTTCTATTTCACATGAACAAACTAGAAGCAGCCATGTTTGTATTTCTCTGGCTACATCACTAGCAAAAGCAGCTGGTCGTGACCACGCCTGTTCCGCGGACTATTTTCGGTTAAAATATAAAATTAAGTAAACAATAATTATTCCCTTGGTAATGACATAATGGTGGTTAAACTAGGAAGCTTCGCAAACGCTTTTTCAGGCGCGTTGTTGGATGAGCGTATGTTTTTTTAACGAAAAAAGTGTAAAATTGCGATTTTCATGAGAAATTATTTTTCGATTGCGCTCAAATTTTACACAAATATATAAATTCATAAAATTGAGGTTCTGTGAAAATATCATTACAATCGGATAAAGCATGTAGATGTTATAAGTCGAAGAATTGTTTTTATAAACGAAAAATGCGTAAAATTGCGATTTTCATAATAAATTATTTTTCGATTGCGCTCAAATTCCACAGGAATATGTAAATTCATAAAATTAAGGTTTTTTGAAAAAAATCATTTCAATCGGATAAAGCATGTAAGTGTTGTAAGTCGAAGAAATTTTTTAAAATCGAAAAAAAATCGTAAAATTGCGATTTTAATGAGCAATAATTTTTCGATTGCGCTCAAAATCGTGGCAGCTCTACGTTCAGAGATTTCGAAAGTCTCGATAAAATTTCATCGCAATTTGAGTATCAGTTTCGTGTGGACAAACACACAAAAATACAAAAAAAACATTCCGGATTTTTTTCTCCAAGTGTAGAGAAATGGAATCTTCGCTTCGCTCGCTACGCTCATCCAAATACAAAATTATTTACTTTCGGGTTTTACTTCAAAATCATTGTAACATGAGAAAAACAATAAGTTATTGGCAACGTTACGATTGTCAACCAAAGCACAAGAATTCCTATTGCTAGAACGACGCTGGGCACAGATGAGACAGAATTTCGAGTTGTTATGTTGGCTATTCCGGATTTTAGTTTTTAGCCATCTGCTTTCTCGGTTCGGCCCGCCTATATTACACTGGATCGCTATTCGCCACTAAAAGTTGCAGGTATGCGCCCTAGCGGCGAAACGCTCAACTCGAGATATGGGGGTTACTTCTAACGCGCGTATGCTGTTACATACAGATTTGTTTTATGATTGCATTTCTGATGGTGATGATTACATGCAACAGTCCACTATATTGATGTTTGCTACAGTCAAGAACAGTGTAATTTAGCAAAAAATAGCGTTTCAATATATCCATCGATGCAGAAAATGTTTTAATTTTTCAAGTCAATGAAGTGACCAAATGTTGAAAATCAAGCTACCATAATTTGTTTTTTGTGACGAAATTGACAACAGTGCTATGCTCATAATATTTATTTATTATTTATTTAAAAGAACTAGCTGGGAGCGGAGACACCTCCTTCAACCCCCCCCCCCCTCATTGTACCAGGGGTCTAGGATACATACTTTTCCCGAAACAATTGTTTCATGGGCAGTTCTAAAGATGGCGTAATTTGCCCTAGTTTTTTTGGGAGAAGGGCGAACAATTTTTTTTTAGAACAGACCATGAAACGATGTTTTAGGAAAAGTAGGCTATGTAGCTGTAAAGGCTCTACCCCGGGGATGCCCCAGCACCTTTTCGCTTTTTAACATTACAAATGGTGGTACCGGTATTCTACGACATTTTAGCGTGGTTTCGTCAAATGTTCGCCTCTATAATGCACTATGTCCCCTGCAGTGCCGGCTACGGGGAGTGTCTGCACGACGAGCCGTTCAACAACGAGGTGACAGACAACATGCCGCGCGACTGGCTGCCCGGGACAGAACTTCACCGAGGACCAACAATGCGAGCTGGCCAATGGCAACGGCTCCAAGATTTGCACCTACATGGTGAGTTCCGTCTTACTAATAATGTCAGATGTTGATGATGTGTATTATCCTATTCGATCTCATGCATAAAGTGGCGACGAGTTTGCCGCGTGGCCAATCAGGTGACGAGTTTGCCTCGTGGACCAATCAGGTGACGAGTTTGCCGCTTGAACCATATGGCTTTTCCTGCTAGTAGTGCTTCTGCTATAGTAGTGTTCACATTCACATTTAACACTATTGGTTGTTAGAATGTATGAAAATGGAACAAAATAATCCCCCCCCCACCATGAAGAAGTGTGTCCCCCCCCTCTCCACTTATTATTTAAGAAATAAATTACTGATTCCAGCCGATGTGTAGCAGCCTGTGGTGCGGGGTGGGGACTGACCAGGAAGACGGCTGCAAGACGAACCACATGCCCTGGGCGGACGGGACTCCGTGTGGCAGATACCAGTGGTGCCAACAGGGCGAGTGTGTTCCCAAGGACAAGGACGCACTGGCGCCTATCAACGGGAGGTGGGGAGAATGGCAACCGTGAGTGGACTCATTACCTAAACATTCTAATCTGCTGATCTTCATGTGAGGGTAATGCCGAGTTCCCGACATGGACGTCGAAGAGCGCAGGACTGCCATTCTCATTATTCTGACGTCCTAGCTCCTCGAGGAGTCGAGGTCCATGTCGGGAACTCGGCTTTTTCAAATATAAAAAAAGAAGTAATGTAATCATACTTCAGATCGAAATGTCAATGTTATAGGTACTGGGTTATTTTTTTGTTTCATTTCATTTATTTGCAGTTTTGGATGGCATTACATAGTTAATATCATTTGTTGTTAACGTATTTAACGTCTTGTATGGTCACTTCTGCACACAAAATAGGCCTACATCGCATTTACCACAAAGTAGATTATTAATTTAGCATTGAGTATAGAACGTTGTAATATACTCATTGATAATTGGGCCTATATAAACTTTAAATTTGAAATTCCGCGCGCGATAAAGGCGCCATGGAATCAAGCAAGCTGTGACTTTCCTAACTCCGTTCTTCTTCTTCTTTACAAGGTTTGGCGATTGCTCGCGCACGTGTGGCGGTGGAGTCGAAAAGTCAGTCCGCCACTGTGACAACCCGCAGAATTCGAACGGTGGACGCTACTGCCTAGGAAAGAAGGTGAGATACAGGTAAGTACAAGCACAATGTCGTGTAGGCAGAGGCTAAATGTAATGTTCACTGCAGACATAAGGGGTGGGGTGTCAATTGGTCTGTCCGTGGCCCAAGAGCAACAGCAGTCTTACATAACCTCAATGTTGGCCATTCTTAAGTCAAGGCTTTCGTCTGCTTAATTTATTAGCATCCCTAGGTCAAGGCAAGCAAGCTAACTTTGGACTTGCTAGGCCTCTGCTAGTCAGGGCGGTAATTATGTAGTAGGCCTAGGCTATACCGCCTCGTCACTTTTTGTGATGTTTTGTCTCAGGCGGTTGGATGGGGTGGCCTACATTGAGCTATTGAGCCACCGCCTGCTCGAATGGGATGGACCCAAATACGACTGCCTGTTTTGTGAGTCATTTTCCCATGTTAAATAATTGACCAACAAAAAGACAGAGCTTTGTAAGAATTCCGCAAGAAAGCGCCAGCTACGGCGCCTTTTTGCGTCAAACAATTTGAAGTTGCAAAGAAGCTCCAACTAAAAACCTTTATCTAAGATCTCTGGTTGTAACTGTTTGTGTGTGTGTGACTGTGTGTCGGTAAACAAAACCTGTCATGTTTCTTCATATACTCAACAGAGCGTGCTAGTTACGGCGCAAAAATCTTCTTTCATCGACTGTGATTAGGACCGAAATGTTGGCTCACAAACAGGCAGTCTATTTGGGTCCATCCCATTCGAGCAGGTGGTGCATTGAGCTATTGATCCTAGGGACTGGTTACTCCATACATTGTAACCTTGATTTTCCTTACAGTAGGGCCTTACGTTTACGGGAGCATAGTTAATTTTCTGAGCCCATATCTAAACCTAGGCACAACCTTAGCCTATAGCAAAGATCTCAACTGGTGGTCAAATCTCTAAGGAAGATTGTCAACAAAATATGTTTGGCCCTAGCTGCCACATCTTTGCTACCACAATAGTGTGTTACGTTGATCTAGTTTGGTAGGGTAGGCCTAGCTATCGGTAGCGTCCGCTTTATTTTATGGTATCTTGTAGCTTGTCTGTAGGGTGTGACGTTGCTTTGGAGTTTGGAGCATGCATGCCCTCAAATGTATAAATGGCCCTACGGTATTAAACGAGCCTACCTAAAGGAAGCTTACGCTGTTCCCGTAGGTCATGCAACACGTTCGACTGTCCGGCTGGGTCCAAGGACTTCAGGGAAGTTCAGTGCGCGGAGCACAACGGCAACAACTTCAAGATCCACGGCCTGTCTTCGTACGTCACCTGGGTTCCCAAGTACGGCGGTCGTAAGTAGAGTACTTTTAGTCTCGTAGGCGCCTATAGTTACACTTGCTCAGTTCTGTTCCTTCCGACATTATTATTGAGATCAGAAGTCGATCAAGAAGTATGCCCGCCTATCAATCTAGTTAGCCTATAGGCCAAGTGCAATGTGCTAGAAGAAAAAGACTATACCTACCTGGGTCTACTAAGACAATCTTTCACTTCCCAATTAGGTACTTGATAATGATGAGGATGACCTTTTAGAGGACTAGTAGAAGACTAAATAAGTGCCGGCCTATAGGCCTACATGGAGGGCCCTCCTGTCCTGTGTAATCTTTGCCGGTGCTTTCTGTACCCATGGATTTCTAATCTACAAATCAATATTCTCTAGGTCAGTCCTTTGTCGGTACCTAGCTCACCATACCAAATTGATTTGTGATTTGCATAGTCTTGTCACGTTGTGATAGATCTATAGACCTGAACGCTAAAATTTCACGCAATTTTGCCACTCTATTTTCGTCAAGGACCATTACTTTACCTTTGGTTTTCTGTTCTAACTACATGTTATTTTAACCTGCAATATATGATGTTTCTAATTATCTGGTACCTGCAGGTACATCAATTATTATTAGGCCTTGCCTACCATTTGAATGGCTAGTTGACAGATCAACTCTTTAAAAACACAGGACTAGTCCTAGGTTAGTCCGATGCCAGAGGTCAAACTCGGAGGCTTTGTCAGGTTGTTGAAAAGTTTCCACGAGAATTGCTTACAGTTCCATTTCTCTGTGATTTCTAGTGACCTCATTTTGTCCCATGAGCCCCCGAAGTCAGATGGAAACGCGTTGTGGACGACAGGGTAACTTTGCATTATCAGCGGCTCACGTAAACACTGTGTGGTTCAGAACAAAACTTGAGGCGTAGCGTGTGTTGTTTGCATCTCGTTGCCTTCACCTCATCCCAGTCACTACACTTAACTAGCCTGCCTACGTTATCTCATACTACATGAGATTCTACAGTTGTGAACAGGCCCGGCTATTTTTCTGGATGAAAGCAATTCCGGAACATTTTTGAAAGTGTAAATTTCAAAATCAACTTTTAATCACAAAAGGTCACAATTATAACACAATAATGATCAATATATTTTTAACTTTATTTAGTTCTAAATTTATACCTACCTATCAAAATGGCAGTGCATCATAAGCTTTTTTTAAAGTTTTTTGCAACTTAAATTTAGTTTTAAGCAATCTAAAATAATACTGTACCGGCCAAGCAGACCCTAAATATTTTGACGGCGCTGCAATTGCCTCCGGCATCTGGGGCTTAGCCCCAGACCCTAACAAGTCCCATGCTACCTTGAAAAGCCATCTATTTCCCCAGAAAAGAAGAGAGTTTTTAAACGCGTTTGCTTTGTTTGCTTTTGACAAAAAGCTCAGTAAATGAATTACCGGTACTAAAGGTTTGGATGTTTTCAATTCTTAAATCAAAATCTACATAAAATCTTGTATGTTTCCAAGGGGATGCGCTTCCAACTGAAAATGCATTGCTTTGCACTCCGTAGTCTAGACCCGTAGTAGGTAGGCCTACTACTTACACTTTGCTATATTTCCTATTAAAAATATCGATCTTTGATTGGTTATCGCTCACTAGTCGATTGCGTCGAGGCCTACATGGTTGCCTTGGTCGCTTTGATTTACTGTCCCCCACTGAAAATCAGTTATATAACTGAGTGGGTAGACTCTAAATACAATTTATTTATTTTATTTATTTAAGTGTAGTGACTACCCCAGCTGTGGTGTGACCTCTCCCTCAAGCCGTACCGATTGGTTCACCTAAGCTTTACCTCATCCATGACTGACTTTTTTACCTTGTTTAAACCGTCCCCATCTCCAAAATTGATTTATAAAATTAAAATCAATTGTAATTTTTGACCACTACCAAAATTAATCTCTTTACACATCCATTATTTGAATAGGCCTAACTGTTTTACTTTCTAGTTTATTGGTTTTATAAAGAGAAGGGTATCCAATGTAGACCGTCACAAATGTTGACTGTAACTGTCACTCAATTATTTGATAAAAGTATGGAATTCACAGGCAATTTATTTATTTACATCTTATTTATTGATTGATTTATTTATTTATTTATTTTTTATTTAATTAATTAATTATTAATTAACGTTATCGGTAAGCTAATTTTATTAGAGTGATTTCAACACTTTTTTAATCATTAATAGTTAGGCTATGGAAAGTTGATTAAATTACAAGTATATTACTAAATTCAGTAAATTAATATTCCACTCGTGTAGTTTGGCCAGGTTACGTTGGTCTGCTTAAATTTAGATTTTGCTACAGTTCGGCTGCTATCTGTATATTCGTGTAATATTCTAATCTGGTCTAGAGAGAAGTTTAGGCCTTCCCTAAGTGAAGTGTGCTCGATGCTGAAAACAGTTTTGTGTGGTGTTGTGTGTTGTTCTCATACTTTCTCATTCAAAGCCTCTTTATAAAGTTAAAAGGCAACAATTACTTAATTTTGTTTTCTAATGTGATAAACCGGTGACATATTTGTTATCGTCTCTCGTCACTCGACTGTTCCAGTGGGCTCGAAGGACCGCTGCATGCTCTACTGCCGAGTGTCGCTGACGGGCGACTACTACGCACTACGCAACCAGGTGATCGACGGTACGCAGTGCGGCCCCGACACTTACGACATGTGTGTCAACGGGATCTGCAAGCCGGCCGGCTGTGACCACAACCTGGACAGCAATCTCAAGCTGGGTGAGTTGTCCTTCAGGGTTGTTGCTGTAGTGTTGTTGATACTGCGCAACCAGGTGATCGACGGTACGCAGTGCGGCCCCGACACTTACGACATGTGTGTCAACGGGATCTGCAAGCCGGCCGGCTGTGACCACAACCTGGACAGCAATCTCAAGCTGGGTGAGTTGTCCGGCCTGCCGCAACGGTACTTCATCCATGGTAGATCTTATTGTAAGGTTGCAAGACGTCATAACTTTAGGTGTTGAGTCCTGTGTTCCGCATCCCGATTTTATTTTTAAATATACTTAGCCACTTATAATATACACTATAAATAATATTACTTAACTAGTTTACCTTTTTATAAGCTTTGGAACTGTTTTGAACAATAAAAATGTATTTATCATAAATTAAGGCGACAAGACTATTTGTGTAACTGAATTTACTATTTACTAGTAAACATTAATGTAGGTCTACAATTACCTATTAGCAGGTACGATAGCTAAGCAATTGTGGTAGTAAAAGTGAAAAACATGCAGCTATTGAAACACAAAATTTATCTCCACTCCCCCCCCCCCGTCACCCTCTGCTCTGCTGCCTCTGTAACTCTGCTTATGAAGCAATCTAATAGGTAGCCTACTGGTAAGCCTTTTGTTAGTGGTTGCCACATGGTGAAACAAGTTAGACTATTTAATTACAGCTAAAAATTGAAAATAGTAATACGTGAAACCAAATTAAAATATCGCACAACCTCCGTGGCCCGTCAAGTAAACAGTCTTACAACCTCCGTGGCCCGTCAAGTAAACAGTCTTACAACCTCCGTGGCCCGTCAAGTAAACAGTCCCACAACCTCCGTGGCCCGTCAAGTAAACAGTCCCACAACCTCCGTGGCCCGTCAAGTAAACAGTCCCACAACCTCCGTGGCCCGTCAAGTAAACAGTCCCACAACCTCCGTGGCCCGTCAAGTAAACGGTCCAACAACCTCCGTGGCCCGTCAAGTAAACGGTCGTCTCTGTTCTGTCCTCAGACTTCTGCGGCAAGTGCGGCGGTGACAACTCGAGCTGTCAGTGGATCGAGGGGACCTACAACCGCTCCATCTACGGTTACAACGAGGTGGTTCGCATTCCCGCCGGCTCGTCCAACATCGACATCCGACAGACGGGCCAGGCGGGGAGCAAAGACGAGAACTACCTAGGTGAGTTGGAGCTGTCTGCTGCAACCCGGTGATAGCATATATATCAAATATTGTTTCTTTAACTTAATACCTTATCGCATCTTGTCTTAAACATGAAGATTGTCAATAAACATTGTGGCTGTCAAGCAGATCATTATGTTCTGAGGCCTGTTAAAGCAACTAGCAAGTAGGTATCGAAATACCAAATGTATTACTTATTATTAATTTTATGTTAATAATTCATGTTTTTCAAAATTATTATCTAATAAAATGACCTATTTTATCCAGAGTAGAAACCAATCTGGATTACCTAAACATACAAAATATGTATTGATATGTTACTGTAGATCACTGACGGCCCTTGATGCTGTGTTCGTTTCCCTGTGTTGTCAAATGTATTGATACATCATGATCTGCAATTGTTTAGGATGCTTATTTATTTATTTAACACGAATACAGCCATACACTATTTTACATTGTGCTGAAAAACATTGCTCAAAATCAGTTTTTCTGTAAGCATAATATGGGACAACGGTCTCCAGTTTCTCCCGCGTCTTATTGAAGTGTCTGTCTTGTCTTGTGCCCAGCTCTGGTCGACAGCGAGACGGGCGACTACATCCTCAACGGCCGGTATTCCGTCACCAACTACCTGAAGATGATTCCGTACGGCGGGGCAAAGATACAGTACTCTGGCAGCGACGCCGGCGTTGAGCGACTCAACACTTCGCGACCCATCAACAAGGACCTCGTGCTCGAGGTAAAGACTCGCTCACTCGCTGTTCAACTTCCAAGGAGATTCCATGACCATGACAAATGTTACGGATGCCAAACAATTTGTTATACTAATTTTTTTTAAGTCCTCATCAATCAATGTTGAATTGAAATTTATCGATTGAAGCAAGATTGGTTGTTTGTTTTGTTTTTGTTTCCCGAGGTATAAATAAAGTACAAACAAAATGAACTAAACTTGAAATTGTTGTGAGCCGTCCGAAAACCATTTCATATAATAAGGGTCGTGGAAAAATATCAGAGAAAACAATTTTCCTAAAAAATAATTTTTACCAACCTAGGCTTGATAACGTTTCTCCCATTCTTTCACCGTATTACTCGATTATATAGGTCGCACCACAGTTGTCAGGAGATATCTGAAATCGAAAACCTGGTTTGCATGTGAATTGTGAATGTAGGTTGCACTATTACTAATATGTGAAGTGTAAGTAAGTACTGAGTATGGGTATAGACAAATATCCTGAAATTCTGCTTAAAAATTTAAAATATAATGGATTGAATTGAATTAGATTGGAGAAGGGTTCATAGGTTGGGAAAGCAAAGAGAACATAAATCCCAGCCTGAAGGGCTGGGGGCAACAAACTTTTCACCTACTGATGACAACTGCAGCTAATTTAAAGTTGTTACGTTAATCCGCGACGCGTTTCGTCCTTCTGGGACTCATCAGGCAGATGGTGGCCACTAAAAATCAGCTAACTACATGCAAACAAAACTCACAACACAAATTTTAAAATATAATAACTAAGGTCAGTAAAGTAAGTAAGTAACCCATCAACATCACACCTACCTTGTCCTAGGATGCTGCCAGACTTAACACAGTGGATAAGGCTTGTGCAGTACAATGTTATCACAACTTAAAACACAATATTAGTAAGTTTGTTGCTATTTTCAATTCTATGTGCGACCTACAATGAGTAAATACAGAAACTTCTCTACACCCAGCATTTCTCTAGTGTCCATGTTTCTGACTATCCCTTCTCGTCTTGCCCACTGTGCTCCTCAGGAATCTCTTCTCTGCCGCCTACGTCGTTGAGAATGACCTCCGTGGTAGGAAGTAAAGTTTAAGTAAAGTGATCCTTCCTCACGTCGTAGACTACCTCGAGATCCGGTTGCAAGGTCGGAAACTTACGTATTTTATGGAATTCCTTCCGAGGCATTGTTGCCCTGTTGAATGTCACTGCACTCAAATTATTATTTTTGAATACAATTTTTTTAAATCTTGATTTGACGTAAGTTTAGAATTTATTTTACACAAACTGTTTTGGGGAGTTTAAAGTAACGACACACACAAATGGTCATGATGCGTGCCGTCAGTTGTGGGTCGGCTCACACGTACTTGCTGTGTGGCTTGGCGCTGGTGGATGGTGGTGGACTGTTATGATGCAACTCCTACCAAACGACAATAATTTCTTCCACATTGTGTTTGTTTGTAGGTAAATGTGCATCTCTGTTTATGCTATGTTTGAATGTAGACCTAGTGAAGATGATGCTTGTGTTTTTTTTTTTTTTTTTTTTTTTTTTTTTTTTTATTTTCATTGTACATAAAATGTTTGGCTTGGAATGTTCTAATCTAATGCGCATCCAACAGTTTCTTCTTCGAATCCCCTTACGAAGAGCTAACTCTTGATGTATATCTTTCCGAGTTCTATAGTTTCCCCCCCGGCTGTTTATGGATGACGGACTATGAAGCGCTCAAAGCTGGCTGCATTCTATTGCTTGCATTATGTTTTCCTTCTGAATGTGCTATCGTTGGTTATTTCAGTTTATTTGTCATTGTATATATGATGGAATATGGATGTGCTACGATCTTGTACTACAGTAGTGAATGTAGGCCTATATTATTATGTGTAGTTTGTAGACCTTGTATTATCTTGGTTACATAAAAATGATATATAATATGTATTACTCGATATAACTGCCATCGGTAATTGCTTTACCCTTATTTTGAACTACTCAAATTTTAAAGAGGATTAATATTTAATTGGATGAGCGTAGCGAGCGTAGCGAGCGAAGCGAAGATTCATTTACTACACGGAGAAAAAAATCCGGACTGTTTTTTTTTTTTTTTTTTTTTTTTTTTTTTCTTTCTTTTCTTTCTTTCGGTATTTTTGTGGCTGTTTTGTTAACACGATTCGGCTAAACCGCTACTCCGATTGCGATGAATTTTATGAGACCATTCGAAAATCTCGGAACTTAGAACTGCCACGTTTTTGAGCGCATCGGAAATTATTTCTCATGAAAATCGCCATTGTTTACGATTTATAACGAATTTTTTCATTTTTAAAATATTTCTTTTCTTCGACTTATAACACCTACAATGCTTTAATTCGATTTTGATGATTTTTTCCACAAACCTTATTTTATGAATTAATATATTCGTGTGAAATTTTGAGCGCATCGAAAAATTAATTTTCTCATGAAAATCGAATTTTTACATGTTTTTTCTTTTTTAAACAGTCTTTTGACTTATACACCTACATGCTTTATCCTATTGTAATGAATTTTTCACAGAACCTTAATTTTATGAATTAATATATTTCTTGTAAAATTTGATGCGAATCGATAATTATTTCTCATGAAATCGCAATTTACGATTTTTTTCCTTTTTAAATTACGATTCATAAAAAAATTTAAAACTAAAGTCAATTTTTTATTTAATTTAATTTAATTTAAAAAAATTATTCGACTTTGTAATAATTTTGTCACAGAACACAGAAAATCCTCATAACACATGGCAGCTCATGCACCAATTAGCTCATCCAACAACGAGGCGGGACTAAGCCGTTTTCTAGTACTAGTATTGTCAAAACATGGCTTCACATAATGGTCGCACCCCACTTTTTGACTTGAATAATTTTAAATACCTGAGGCTATTACAGTAGGAACTCTCTTATCCGATCTCCCTTAACCGATGTACCGTGTTAACCGAGCCGCCAACAAAAAAAAAACAAAAGTTTTAAATACGTAAATAAAACATAAAAATAATTAACAGACGCCGCGCCGCAAAACTTTTTTAAATGTACTCGCATACATTGTAGGCATGCCTTAACGAGTGGAGTGCAAAGAAGATAGATCGTCGATATATCTCGACTTTCGAGCAGTGTGCATCAGGTCTAGCTGACATAATAGAGTTCCGCAGTGGTTCAGTGTGCGTCGGGCGCATCGCCGGTAGCGTCATGTGTCACCCACTGAGCATATAAGTTCAGTGTGCGTCGCGCGCCTGCGCGTGGCGCATACATCCAGCCATCTCACACACAGCTGTTCAAGATGGTCGTTTTGTGGAACTAGATGCAATCATGTTTCACACCGATTCACGAAATTCGTAAATCACAACTGCATTGAATTGTTATTCCTGGCTTATCTTATTTCTTTGCCCAGACTTATCTTGCGTCGGAGCTTCAGCGCTGGCATAGTAAGTGAGAGGTTTCCCACATATGAGAAAGAGAGCTTAGGGCCTGAGGCCTATGTTTTTGCATTGTATGCCTAGCCTAGGCTACTGCGTTCGAGTTTAGGCCTAGACATACGTTTTTATTACGACCTGTTAGGCTAATGTAGTACGTGTTTTGTGAGCTTGATTTACAAGCTATTAAATCATTTTAGGTTTTAAAAAAAAAAAAAAATTAACCCGGTTATAAGTGTATCAATGTGTATTTTCTTTTCCTTTATATCCCATTACATTTGTTCATTATCAATTTTATTACCACATCGCTAGGCTACGAGAGCAAATAAGCAAATGAACGCGCCGATTCGAGTTTTTCGCAAATCCGGGTGCCCCGTCTCATCAACTCGATAAAGAGTTTTCTTACTGTAATTGCATAATAGTAAATTACATAAAATAATAGAAAATGCTGAAAATGTGTGTACATACTATGAGCAGTACTATTTTAGCTTTCCTTTCAACCAAGAATAAGCAACAGCATGGTGACAATAATTTTTCCACACTAAAAATTGAGTTCAAGCTTTTTGGTGATATTATTGTAATATTGCATAACTAAATTTAATTACTAAAAATATTTATTGTTACCTCTCTTCCTTCTTAAACTTCACTAACTTTTTTCAAAGGGGACTGACTTGTAAAACTTAAATTTTAATATGTATCTGAACTTTGAGTAAATATTTTAAGAAAATTAAATCCTTACAAATATGATTGTTATCTATGTAGGTCATAACCTTTAAGTAAGCGCAATATTTTTGAGTGTGTATGGATGGATTATGGGGAGGGTGCCCCATTTTTATTTATTAGGGAGCTGTACATTTTTTATATTGTTTTTATTTTACATAAGTAGTAAATAGAGAATTTTTTTAAACTTTTCACGGGCATCTGATCATGATTCAATTTTTTTCCCAATCAATGCTTATCCTATCATTGATTCTAAAATGTTATGGAAATAATCACGGTCTCGGTTGTTTTTTTTGTTGCCGTGCCGATAACTGTTGTGTCACGTCGTGTCTGCCCCACAGCATCAACTCGACCATACGACGTCCGTGTCTCGAGGGAAACGGACCGACATCCTGTCTACGGGGACTACCTCGTCGAGAGCAACTCAATCAAACAACGACAAAGATCGTCGTCCGGACGACAAGCCGTCTGGCGGACGGGTCCGCTGGGGGGACGTACGTAAAACAAATAAAATACATTATCGTATCACTCAGGTCACAGAACGGATTTTAAACAAGGGGGAAAATTAATTTTATGCAGACCATACCAAACCCGTAGGTGCTGAATACCATCGCTAGAACAATGACCAACTAGAGAACGGCATTTTAAGTAGGAATCATCGATCAATCGGCTGTGACATGACACCAACCTGCGGACAGCAGCCAGAATCCAACAAAAGCTGATTCTGGAACAACCCATAGAATTTATTGTGTGCCTTGTTACTAGGACAGCTCGCAATTTTCATTTTTTAAAGTTTTGATATGTTTTGAACCAGGGTTTGGAAAGGATGGCAACTAAATAAATCTAATTACGTACCTACTAAAAATTTTGTAAGGGCTACTACATAAATTCTCGTACACCTGTGAACTCATCACCATGGCCTAGTATTAAATTGTTTGGAATGTAATTGAGAAAATTAACTTAAAGTGCTGTGTAATAATTTGCACGCGCCCAACACCTAACGCCCGCTGTTTCCCCGTGTTCATCGTCCTGCGGCGGGGGGTGCAGTCGGAGCAGGTTTCGATGTCAGGGGGAGGACGGGCAGGACATAGACGGCCACCACTGTCTCCCCCACGGATAAGCCACGATGAGTCCTACGCTGTAATCAGAGCCTGTCCAAGCTGGACGTACGGGCCGTGGGGCAAGGTGAGTACCATGCCAAGTTCCTGTTTTTTCCTTAATTTTTATCATGATTTATTTCATTTAAATCTTTTTTTTTTTCTTTTTTTCTTAGTGTTACGACATAACAAAAATTTGTTCATTAGGACTAAAGAATTACTAAAATGAGTAGGCCTGGCTCTTTATGGCCGTAATGAGCATTTGTGCTAGAGGTGGTGGCGTGACGTGAGTCACGCGTGACTCACGACTTTTCTCGTGATGTGCTGACGGTGAATGCTTTGAATAGGTACCTGAAATTTCGTGATATGTTCGCAGTCACGCGTGTATCGTGACACGGTGATCGTGGGCGTGCACCGTAATGCTCTTGCGCGGAACAGCCCTTCAAATCCGAGAGGCAGCACCTAACTCTTAGCTCGCCTTGAGTCGCACCCTGCTCTACAATTCGCGAATCGCAAATTCACCCATGAATAACGCGGACGAGAGAGTAATAAACCGACAATCTCTTGATTTATTGTCAGCTATTCACTTGATTCATCTCTAGTTTATTTATTTTGTTCCCACTCTCACGAGAGGAGCAAGTGAACGACAGGATGGCTGGCCATCTGACAATGCGACATGACCAGTCGGTGCGATCGGATTAGACTGGTGCTCCTCAAATACCAACAATTGATTATCGTGATTGCGCGTGATGCTTGAAAACGTTATTTGGCGTGCGTGAGCGTGCGTGAGCGGTATAGCTACTTGAAAAAATATTACGTGATCGTGCGTGAGTTAAATAAAATTATGTAATTCGTGCGTAGGCTGTGCGTGGATCAGAAAAATGAATTTACGTGACGTGACGTGACGTGGAGTGAAAAATTTGTCACAGCGACCACCTCTATTTTGTGCACTAGTTTACTATTCTCAAGTTTTACTATCACGGCAGAACATTTTAACAGTAAAAGTGGCGAGCTTTACCATTCAAGTGAGCAAGATGTAACTATATGCCTTGCCCTTCATTACAACAACATTATAGGGCACAAATTTTCCATTAGGATCTAGTCCCGTTAAAGCAAATTCCTGCCAATAACCTATAACTTTGTAGCACATAGGAGACCTAACCTATTTTGAATTTTTGTTTGTGAATAGGTCTCTCCTGAAGACAATGTTTTGGTTAGTTCTAACCCAGTAGGTGTGAGACCGTCTCTTGTGGTGACTTTGTGTGAGTGTATAAATTAGGACACATTTTATAAGTTCTGATTTAATTAAATCAACTAAATCGATTTTAAACCCTCGTACCAGGGTAGTCAGGGTTGTCTCCCCCACGGTAGTCCCGTACGCTGTAATCAGTCCTACTGTTCCAGTGCAACGTGTCCTTTCTTGCGGCGTGGGCTTCCAGCCACGACAGGTGGGGTGTCAGGACCCGGGTAGTCCTAGAGGTTTGTCCACACAGAGTCCGTACGCTTGTAATCAGTCCTACTGTTCCAGTGCAACGTGTCTGCGGCGTGGGCTTCCAGCACCGACAGGTCGGGTGTCAGGACCCGGGAGGCAAGATGGTGCCGGACTCGTCCTGCTCGGCCGAGGACAGGATGAGAGACTACGAGGAGTGCCGACTGCCGCCGTGTCGCGGGAAGAGTCAGCGCTGGAAGATCGGCGCCTGGGGGCCGGTGAGTTGTAAGATCAGCGACAGTTCTTACGTCGGGTGGTTTGAAGTGAAGGGAAGACCACGTACCTCGTGTGGGAGCTGCGTTAAGAGAAATATGTTAAGAACCACAAAGACAAGAGTACAAAAGAGTCGCGTGCCAATATTCAGCAATAGAATTCGCTAAACTAGCCAGTGCAAATATTCTGATAATAATGGTGGACAATTTAATGTGTACCTCTCAGTAATTGTAAACATGACACAATGTACAACAACGCCCGGCGTCAGCAGAAATCAGGAGTACGTAGATTAATAAAGCATAGAGATGGGCTAAATCTTTGTGCACTAGTGACTAGGGGCCTATGGATTTTAAAATGTATTTATTTCTCTCTAATTCAAAATTAAGTTATATTATCGTATTTTTTATTTTTTTTATTGTATTTATATTCTTAGTTTTATTTATATGCCTACTATTGTACTTTATTTATTTATTTAACAGTTAATAGGTTAAACATTTTCCAAATACCCTATTATCGTAATCTCTACAGAGGATTAGATGGGTCACTACATGTAAGAAAAAAAAAGAAAACATTTGTTTGGAAATAAAACTACTACTAATACATATCCACAATACCCCAGCCCTTGATTTACTTCTGTGCCGATGTACATATGATAACAGACACGGAGTGTATTGTGTGGGTCTGACTGTACAAGTATAACACATTACTATGGCTATGATAAATTTTAAACGTGTAGGCATTGTAGACAACAACTTAAAATGTTAGAGCGACGGTTCGGGTGCTTTTTATAAACTTATATTTTTTATAAAATTCTTACTTGAAATTGAGAAGAAGAATAGTTCATAAACAAAATCTGAAATTTATGTGTAAAGGCTGGCTTTTTAGTAGGCCACTTCAAATTTTGAACTGCAAAAATAAAATATGAAAAAGTGCCTATTGTGCACTTTCTCTGCTACAGTTTATTCCTACAGCCAGAAAACCTGTTACTGATATAAAACTTAGACATTTGATTTCATGTTTTATGCACACGAGGGTAAAAGTAGAATCGTCGACTATGTAATTCAACTTCACCAGCTATCTCTTCTTGCCCTTCTGTAGAAAGTGCTTGACTCTTATGTTGCAAAGCCTGCTACACACAAGCACGCAGCCTTGTAGTCTATGTGCACATAGTTACGTTACGCATGTTGTAAGTATACACTCCACTTGTTCTCTTGTAAGGTCTGTTTGCAGCCATACTTATACTTAATTGACTCTAGTCTGGGGTTAGGGTTCGATTATAAATTTGTAATCAATGTCAAACCAATAATTTCGACATCATTTTTTTTAACTAGAAAAAAAATTATTTAATTTAAAAATAGAGTAATATAGGCCTAATGAGTAATGATGCGAAAAGTAAAATTCATGGTTTCTTATATAGGTTTGAGAAGCAATTGCACTTTTTTTTTTAATAAGTTTTTTTTTAAAGATGGCGAATTGATGTCGAATTTTTGCTATCAAATAATCGATGTCAAGTCCCAACCCAAGTCTAATCTACGATACTTGTATCACGAACTAGCCATTCGTTTTACAACATCTCGTGCTCGACCGAGTGTATCTAGATTAGAAAAGACATGATTTTCTTGCACTGTCTATTTAGGAGGAGTCAGCTAGAGTTATAATGATAATGATATGGTTTATGTTGCTTTACGTTTCTTTTATTGTAATATTGCTCTTTGAGATGATGAGATAGATGAGGGTGAAGGACAATTACAAAATACATGTGGGGCGCAAACCCTGGGTCCTCTTAGTGTCGTAAGCTTCAGTCCTGCGCGGACAGCAAGCGTGGACAAATTCCATGCATTAGTAATATTAAAATTTGCTTCCTCATTTACTGGAATCATTGGCCTTCAATCAGTTAACATGTAAAATAATTGACAATGTGTACAAACGTCAACAAGTTTTATCTAATATTTTATACAATTCAGAAATTACAAAATCCATCCCGACCGGGGTTCGAACCCGGGTCTCCTACATTCCAGGTAGGCGCCTTAGCCAACTAGACCACCGAGACGGTATCGTTTTAACTTCTGAATTGTGTTGCATAAAGGCCTATTTATTATTATTATTATTTTCTTACTGGTTAGGGTAGATCTTTATTTTTTTACAGACGCGAAGGCAAGATACTGATCATAAAAATCATGATCTTCTGCTCTAGCTAGATAATGTTTCTCGATTTCTCAGAAACTTAATTAGAGTCAAATGATCTCGTGAGAACGAACGCTATTTGGTGATCTGAGTAACTCCGAGTGGGTAGAGTATGGCCAGCGACAGAACCTTTGTCCAACTTAAACCGTACAGCTCATATCTTTCATTGTTCCAGAAACCTTATGTATATATTATATTATCAATGTGGCTTTTGATGTGCTCCCCATGTGTATTCAAGTAGCCTTGGATGTGCAATCGTTGGCTATTGACCATTTTAATATGTGATCTTGTTCAGCATACTTCTAGTTATATTCATTGATAGAGGTAGTGAAAAATGGTGATAACGAAATTCGCGAATTTTTTTAAATGTCCCTTTTTATTGCCTAAAATGTTATTGTCCGCGAATTACATCATTTAGTGATGGAAAAACACATTTTGAAAACGCGAATTTCGCGAAATTTCGTGTATAGCGCGAAATAACGGAACGCAAATTACATCAACTTGGTCAAGAACGCGAATTAAATCGCGAAATTGGACCTTTTGTGTGCAAAATGTAAAGGATGTGGAGGTGCCGGTCCAGTTTTGGTGGGAGGTGCCGGTCCAGACCGAATATTTACGCGCGCGGTTGCGGGGTACCGGGGGGGGGGTCGTCACGGGCTTCACGAATATACCTCCAATAACGGCGCGTATCACTGCTTCCGCAAAATAGTATACCAAAATAACAGTGCGTACAATTTTTTGTGATTTTTTTTATTTTTTAGTAATGTTTTTTACAATTTTTTTTTGAAATCGCGAAAAAACGCGAAATTTGGGTTTTTAAACGAAATTTGGGTTTTTATATCACCATTCTCATTACCTCTATTCATTGATATCAATTGTCGTAAAACTCGTTTTCCGATAGGGTTGGAACTCATACCCTCAGTCCGACTCTACGTTACCACGCTCTAACCGACTTGAGCTGCTGGGGACCGTGGGACAAACCTTTACTAGTAACTAACTAGGTTCAGCACTTGTTGAGATCCATTATCAATCAACAAGTAAGTAACTACAGTACAGTTTGTATTTTAACGCGAGTTATGCTTTAAAAATAAAAAATCATGAAGCCCTTATTTTAAATTTAGCTTCAGATATACAATTTATATATTTTATTTTGTAAAAAAATTCTCTTTATTTTTATTTATTCGGCCTACCTAACCTACGCTTCAATCTTTTTCAAATTGCAACGTATTTTTGAGTCGGTCCCGTATTAAAAAACCTGAAGCCCCAGTCCAACGAGGATGGTACTGTAAATGAATATAAATGACAACATTATGAATGAATCGTATACAAATACGTATCTCTTGTAATTTTACAAAATCACTTACCAAGGTCTTCTTTTGAATCCGTAGTAGGCTTACTTCTTAAATGTGTATACTTTATCACCATCCTATTCATTTAAACTGAGCCGGTTGAAACGGAATGTAGACTGTGGATCTTGGTTGAAAGAGTCGCTCGTAAGATTTGGTCAGTTACTCCGTGTATCATAGAGTACGTGTTTGCGCGTAAGCCGCCTCTCTTTCAGTGCTCCAAGTCCTGCGGTACGGTACGCGCAAGCGCGCCGGGATTGCGTCCGCCCCGACGCCCGCTGCGATGCCTCGTCGCGGCCAAGACCGTGATGAAACTGCAAACACTTATCAGTGCCCGAACTCCTGGGTGTTGTCCAGACTGGACCGCGGGTAGCCAATCCCAATCGCTTCTCCGATCACCTGCATGGACGCTGTGTTTGTTCTGCTCAGCTGTAGCTTTCTCTCTTCTTCTGTCTCTGATCATTACACACATCTCCACCCCCAAACACTTCATTGCCCGAACTCTTGGGTGTTGTCAGACATGGACCGAGGTAAGCCAATCACAATCGCTGTCTCCGATCACCGCATGTACGCTTGTGTTGTGTTCTGCTCAAGCTGTACTGTCTCTCTTCTTCTGCATCTGATCATTCACCCACATCGCCCAACCCACAACCGTTTCAGGTGCCCGAACTCTTGGTGTTGTCAGACTGGAACCGAGGTAGCAATCACAATCGCTTCTCCGATCACCTGCAATGGACGCTTGTGTTTGTGTTTCATGCTCAAGCTGTAGCTTTTCTCTCTTCTTCTCTGCCTCGGATCATTCACCCACATCTCCCACCCACACACTTTCAGTGCCCGAACTCTTGGGTGTGGTCGACTGGACGCGAGGTAGACAAGTCACATCGCTTCTGCCGATCACCTGCTGACGCTTGTGTGTGTTCTGGCTCAAGCGTAGCTTTCCTCTTCTTCTGTCTCTGGCATCTTCACCCCATCTCCCACCCCACACTTCAGTGGCCCGAACTCCTGGGTGTTGTCAGAAACTGACGAGGTAGCCCAATTCACAATCGCTTCTCGATCACCTGCATGGAACGCCTTGTGTTTGTTCTGCTCAAGCTGTAGCTTTCTCTCTTCTTGCTGATCTGATCATTCACCCACATCTCCCACGCCACACACTTTCAGTGCCGAACTCCTGGTGTTGATCAGACTGGACCGAGGTATCCAATCACAATCGCTTCTTCCGATCACCTGCATGACGCTTGTCTTGGGTGTTCTGCTCCAGCTGTAGCTTTCTCCTCTCTTCTGGTCTCTGATTCATGGCACCCATCATCTCCACCCCAACACTTTCAGTGCCCGAACTCTTGGGTGTTGTCAGACTGGACCGAGTAGCCAATCACAATCGCTTCTCCGCACACCTGCATGGGACTCTTGTTGTTGTTTCCTGCTCAGCTGTAGCTTTCTCTCTTCTTCTAGCCTCTGATCATTCACAGGCCAGATCTCCCACCCACACAACTTTCAGTGCCGAACTCTTGGGTGTTTTGTCAGACTGGACCCGAGGTAGCCAATCCATCGCTTCTCCGATCACCTGCATGGACGCTTGTGTTGTGTTCTGCCTCAAGCTGTTAGCTTATCATCTCTTCTTCTGCCTCTGATCATTCACCCACATCTCCCACCCACACACTTTCAGTGCCCGAACTCTTGGGTGTTGTCAGACTGGACCGAGGTAGCCAATCACAATCGCTTCTCCGATCACCTGCATGGACGCTTGTGTTTTTGTTCCTGCTTCAGCTGTAGCTTTTCTCTCTCTTCTGTCTCTGATCATTCCCCCACATCTCCCACCCGACACACTTTCAGTGCCCGAACTCTTGGTGTTGTCAACTGCCCGCGGTAGCCAATCACAATCGCTTCTCCGATCGACCTGCATGGACGCTTGTGTTGTGTTCTGCTCAGCGTAGCTTTCTCTCTCTTCTGCCTCTGTATCATTCACTCCACATCTCCCACACACCACTTTCCAGTGCCCGAACTCTGGGTGTTGTCAGACTGGACCGAGGTAGCCATCACAATCCTTCTCCGATCAACCACACTTGGGCCCCCCAAAAAATGGGGACCCGCCTGTGTTGTGTTCTGCTCAGCTTAGCTTTCTCACTGCTTCTGTCTCTGATCATTCACCCACATCTCCCACCCACACACTTTCAGTGCCCGAACTCTTGGGTGTTGTCAGACTGGACCGAGGTAGCCAATCACAATCGCTTCCTATCTCCCGATCACCTGCATGGACGCTTTTGTGTAGTGTCTTGCCAAGCGTAGCTTTCTCTCTCTTCTGCACTCTGATCCTTCACGAACCACATCTCCCACCCAACACTTTCAGTGCCCGAACTCTTGGTGTTTTCAGAACTGGACCGATGTAGCCATATCACAATTCGCTTCTCCGATCACCTGCATGGACCCTTGTGTTTGTGTTCTGCTCAAGCTGCAGCTTTTCTCTCTTCCTTCTGCTCTGATTCATTCACGCCACATCCTCCCACCCCACACTGTCAGTGCCCGAACGCTTGGGTGTTGTCAGACTGGACCGAAGGTAGCACATCACAATCTCTTCTCCGATCACCACTGCATGGCCGCTTTGGGTTGTGTTTCTGCTCAAGCTGTAGCTTTCTCTCTTCTTCTGCCTCTGATCATTCACCCACATCTCCACCCACTCACACTTTACAAGTGCCCGAAACTCTGGTGTTGTCAGACTGGACCGAGTAGCCCCCCCAAAATCACAATCGCTTCCTTCCGACACCTGCATGACGCTTGGGTTGTGTTTCTGCTCAAGCTGTAGCTTTCTCTTCTTTCTGCTCTGATCATTCACCCACATATCCCACCACACGATCTTCAGTGCCCGAACTCTTGGGTTGTTGTACCAGACTGGAGCCGAGGTAGCCAATCACATCGCTTCTATTTCACCTGCATGGAACGCTTGTGTTGGTGTTTTCTGCTCAAGCTGTTAGCTTTCTCTCTTCTTCTGCCTCTGGATCATTCACCCAATCTCTCCCACCACACACTTTCCAGTTCCCGCCCGAACTCTTGGGTGTTGTCAGACTGACCGAGGTTAGCCAATCACATCGCTTCTCCGATCACCTGCATGGACGCTTGTGTTGTGTTTTCTGCTCAAGCTGATAGCTTTCTCGTTCTTGCTTCTGCCTCTGATCATTCACCCACATCTCCCACCCATCACACTTTTCAGTGGCCCGAACTCTTGGGTGTTGTCGGACTGGACCGAGGTATCCATTCACATCGCTTCTTCTTCCGATCACCTGCATGGACGCTTGTGTTTGTTCTGCTCAAGCTGTAGCTTTCTCTCTTCTTCTGTCCTCTGATCATTCACCCACATCTCCCACCCACCACAACTTTCGTGCCCTAACTCTTGGTGTTGTCAGACTGGAACCGAGGTAGCCAATCACACAGTATCAGCTTCTCCGATCACCTCATGGAACGCTTGTGTTGTGTTCTGCTCAAGCTGTAGCCTTTCTCTCTTCTTCTGCTCTGATCATTCACCCACCAATCTCCCACCCCACAACACTTTCAGTGCCCCGAGACTCTGGGTGTTGTCAGACTGGACCGAGGTATCCAGCACATCGCTTCTCTCCGATCACTGCTGCATGGACGCTTGTGTTGTGTTCTGCTCAAGCTGTAGCTTTCTCTCTTATTCCTGCCTCTGTCATTCACCCACATCTCCCACCCGCACACTTTTCAGTGCCCGAACCTTGGGGTGTTGTCAGACTGGACCGAGGTAGCCAATCACAATCGCTTCTCCGATCACCTGGCATGGACGCTTGTGTTTGTCTTGTCTTGTGTTCTGTTCTCAAGCTGTAGCTTTTTCTCTCTTCTTCTGTCTCTGATCATTCACCCACATCTCCACCCACACTTCAAGATCTTCTAAATAACGACCTTAGATTGGCATTTAGAGGAAAAATTACATAAGCTGAAATTTTTGCAAAGACCTCCTTAACCTCCTAAACAAGAATACTTAAACTCCCCCTAAAAAATCGGACTGGAGCTTCAGCCGCCTTATTGGAAAATGGTGGACAAAAGATGTTTATTATTGTATTTCTCCACAATGGTTGGAGATAGATAAAGCATTGCGGAAGCCAAAATATTTTATCTTATAATTTTCTACAAAAATAGTGTATACCATATTTTCGGTAGAGATAACGGTTACGTCACAAAATCATGGTTGACATGTTGCTTATTGGAGTACCAGCAGATTTCCGTCATTTTCCACGCCCGACATCAAACATGCCAGTAAATCAGTGAGAACTCAGATTTTAACACCTAAGGACTTTGTAGCGGTGTTTATGGCAAAATCGGGGCTTGCATTTGTCCCGGAATTTCGGGTTTTTCATTGTAGTAGGTATTACCTCAAAATGCCATATTTTGACTGTCCATTATTAAGCACTAAAATTGCATTTGAGGAAAAATTCTTTCTACCACATTAAAAGTGACTAAATAACGATCAGATTACAACCAACAGTTTTAATCCATGTGCTCCATTCCTAATATCCCAACATCAAAGTGACCAATGTAACAAAAGAGTGTAAAACAGCACGAAAACAGTATTCCTATTTTGTAATATTAGGAATTAGCGGCCATATTTGATTAAAACTTTGATTGTATCGCTCATATTTAAGTCCATTTCCAATGTGCCCAGAAAATCATTTTTCCTCCAATGCAATTTAAAGGTGCTAATAATAGAGAGTCATATGGCATTTAAGGAAATACCAACAATGGAAAACAAAGTCCAGGGTAATGCAAATCCGATCCGCAGATCAATTTTTAATATTATGAAGCTTTCATGAAACTGCACAAAAGTCCCTTTCGTGTTTAAAATCGAATTCTCACGGATTTACCGGGCCATTGTTTTGATGTCTGGGCGTGAAATGGGAAATCAGCTGGTACTCCGATAAGCAACATATAAACCCCGTGAATTTGTGATATAAACTTGCTCTAACAAATATAAAGACACGTTGTTTAGAGAACTGAAAATGGGAATATTTTTGGGCTACTGAAATATTTTGTCTATCTCTAACCATTTTGTAGATATTCAATAACAAAGAAACCTTTTTTTGCGGCATTTTCCAATATGGCGGCCAAAAGCTCAGTTACGATCTTAGGGGAGTTTTTAGCATCTTTTTAGGAAGGTGTTGAAGGTCTCTGCAAAAATTTGGCTTATATTGGGAATTATTTCCCCTAAAATTTCTAATTTGACGGAGTAGTAGGTGCTCTGAGAAATAAGATGTTATTTCTCAATTTGGTTAATCGGGAAACACTCGCGTATGGTGTAATTGTTATTATTTAATACATCTGAAATTAAAACGTCCCCGCCCGACCGGGGACGGTTATGTTGCGTAATTTGACTTATTGATCAAGAGCTAATTTCTACAATTTGTGTAACTCGGTTTTGCAAAAAATTGTGTACTGCCAACATATTATCTGGTGCCGGGCTTGCAGTTCTAATAGTGTGCTTTTAATACGCAATTATTTTGTTATTTTGGGTACGATATCTACATGATATTCATACAACAAACTAATAAATTCTGACTGTTGTCATTTTGCATGATTTTTTTTTTTTTTAAATTTATTAGCACCAAAAGTAGTTATTTTACATGTGTTTCTCTGCAAGCGTCTAAGTGGTGATATTGCATGCCGCTTCTCTCCTTTGCCAACGCACATGGTATAACACCCAAATTGGTCACCATCTAAGTACTGACTACGCTCGTTGTTGCTTCACTTTGGTGATCAATCAAGATCCTTCAACATTGGCAAGTTTGGCAAGTACCTTTATTGTGAAACTGAAGGGGGATTTTTAGCGAGCAATACAGCGGAGCGTTTCCATTTGACTCTGCGGAAAAATTAGTCACGTGTTTTTGTTTTTTGTTTTGTTTTTTGTTTTTTTTGTGTTGTTTTTTTGTTTGTTTGTTTGTTTGTTTGTATGTCTCGCCCATAGACGTTCGAACGGAGATGGATCGATTTGAAATTTTGACGCATCCGCAAGCCTTTGTTCTCGGATTGAATGCCATTATTTTGTGGCAAAATCGTTCAAAAAGTTAAAAAGTTACATAAAGTTAATCGAAGTTTTTTTCAAACTAAACGCGACAAAATCTGAGGTGGCCACATCATTTAGAATGTCCGTGCCGTCCACGAATATGTTAATTTTATTTTGATCCGATAGTAGTGTAAATGGAAATTACATTATACACAAGTAAAACGTTGCTGGCAACGAAAAGACGCGCGAACTTCTAATGCACTGCCACCTAGAAGTAATCAAATACTTTCGAGGAAGCAGTCCTATATTTGTCACCAAAGTGTTTAAATAGTTTTTCCCAATGAGTCAAAGTCTCTGATGCGGTGGAATTTTAACCACAGAAGTAAAGGTTACACAGGGTTTCCCAAATACCTTGCAATAATAATAATATTGGAAACAATGGCCCTGTGACAAGCGAACGTCGCAAGTTTTTAGAATTTAAAAAAAATGTGCAATGTGGGTCTAGCTATAGAAACGTGCTCCGCTTATCAACTGCGTCAACTGGAGCGTTTCCTCATTCTAGTTATTGTAATTAAAGGGTCCGCCTGAGCTTGCCCAACTCAATGCGCGCATCCAGGTGTTGTGATTTCTGTTGAACGCTTTTGGAAATATCATTACCCAATTTTGATGGGATGTTAATAAAGTACTTTTATATATATCCATAATTGGTTCCACAAAATAAGCTTTAAGATCCATTGCGAGAACTAAGTCAAAAACGTGAAAAAATGGAATTCAAAACATGGATTACATTCCTGGAAATTCCCACCAAACCGTTTATCTTACGATGAAACCAATTAACCTGCGCGTTCACATTGCTTTTAAACGTTGACATCGCAGTATGCAAATTTTGAGTTTAGAAATCTTTTACACTTGGAATAAATTCCCGAAGTTGACCATAATTGAGTAAGTTTGGTGATTCACTAATTTTTAAATTCAAATCAATTAATTATTTATGTGTTATTTTATGTGTTAATGGATAACATAGATTTATTCTTTATTAACGTTTGTTTGAATTTGATAATGGTGTTATAAACCGTTTACCCCGGAAACCAGAAAGCTGCGCGCTAGAACTCGTCTCTGCGCCAGCCTCAGCGCTCATCTTAATATTGTAAAGGTCTTGGCCTATGTAATTTAATATTATTTTTAATTTTGTTTTGTTTCATCCTTTCTCTCGGATGGTTCTACGTCTCCACATAACGACTACTCTGAATGTCTCCTCGTCCTAAACATAGTTCTTAAAAACCCCTCATTGTACCATCTCTCCTCTCTCTCTCTCTCTCTTTGTTTCTAGCTCGGATGGTTTCTACGTCTCCAATAACGCCTACTCTGGTGTCTCTCGTCCTAAACATAAGTTCTTAAACCCCGACATTTGTACCATCTCTCCTCTCTCTCTCTCTCTCTCTTTTGCCAGCTTGCGTCTCTCCAATTTCAAGTTGCTGTCCTTTGTTGTGTTTTGTTCTTTTATCTGTGTTAACCCTTCTAAAATGTGCCTGTAGCATGTTTGCTTGACTTAATCTTGTATTTGATGTTAAAATGTTTAATGTCAATTCCTCTTTAGTGCCTGTAATGCCTATTTTTTATGTTACCTTCTAAACGTGCCTGCTTGTCTTAATCTTTGTATTTGATGTTTCAATGTTTAATTTCATTTCTCTTTATGTGCCCTATTGGTGATTATTTATATTTTTTGTCTTCTTACATATTACGTAGTTGTTACATATTCTCTACTATCTTCCTTGTATATTGCATTCCATGCTTGGTGTATGCAAGGTCCTAGATCCCATGGTTGTCAGAACTGTGTTACACTAAAGCCTATTAAACTAGTGTGGTCCTCTCTGAGATTAATTACATACATTGAGTTAGCATACTTAACGTATTTAGTATAACATTTAGGGTTTCCTTTGTTTCTCATATCGGAACAATCTTATCTCATGGACATTATAGATCAACAGAATTTAACTAATAATACTTTTCATTTCATTGAAATTTATTTAGCCTCTTTAAAATTCTGTAGTTCATACATTAGCATTAAGAATAATCGAGTTGTTTAATAAGGTGGGGATGCACAACAATGAATGAACAATCATGTTATCAAAAGCTTGCATATTGAAAAAAATGTCGGTAAAGTTTTGTGCCCTACTGGACCACGAGACGGTCAAGATTGAATGTCTATCAATCAGGTAAAACCACTTTCTTTGGCTATCATAACCGTATCTTTGTTATATCTTTCAGCCGCTTAGAGATACTTTGTCCATTAACTTGCCATGTGCAACATATTTCCGCTTACACTATGAGGCTAAGATATTTTGAAACGTTAGTTTGTTAAATTAATTTACATGCAATGTAAGATATTTTAATATATATCTTGCATTGCATGCACTTGCATATCTTGCATCAGGAATATCTGCCGGTCCTAAGATTTTGCACCGGCTGAAGAAAAAATTCATAGATCAAGGACAGTTTTTTTAATGTATTGGTTTACTATTTACGTTATCACGAATATATATTATGTGGTCGGGTCCTAAGTTAGAAAAATCATTTATCCAACCACAATCCACACAAACTGTGATGTGTGAATATGTCAACAATACTTTGAATGCACTCAAGATCGTTTCTATAAGCGTTTCTTCTCAACTCGACAATAAATAAAACCACTTTTGGTGATGTCGTTGATATTACTTTGGCCGTTACGGCGGAATGGCTTCACCTTTAGTTCCCTAAGTGGCCGCCTGTAGCTCTGCGCATGTTCTGTAGCTCCGCAGCACCGTGTTTCTGTATCTCCAACGCGCGTGTTTCTGTAGCAGACGGGAGGGCGTGTGTTTCTATAGCTCTTGCGCGTATTCTGTAGCTCATGCGCGCGTTGTTTCTGTAGCTCTGCGCATGTGTTCCCGTGCTCTGTCTCCGTGCGGCACCAGATTCAAACGCCGCTCCCGTCGTCCTGCAACTCTCTTGAGATGGTCAACGACGCGCGGACCGACGTCTGCAATCGGAGAGCGATAAGCCGCTCGAGTCCCAGACCGTCATCACCGGCGTGCGACAGTCCAGTACCACGGGGACCGCGAGTGGCAGACGGTAATGTAAAACTAACCGTAGAATCCCTGCGGAAACATTGTGCTTTTATTTACGGTACTGTATTGAATTGTGGATAATTGACCATAATCCTGTCCATAAGGAATTTTATAGGACAAATTTCAAAGAAGCGGGATTTTGCAGAAACTTTACTTACTAGATTACTTATTACATTTGTACTAAAACTCCCCTACAATCGGACTAGAGTTTCGGCCATTAACAAAGGTTGCCTCCATTCTCTCTATAGTATCAACATAAGATATTATATTGTCATCTTTAATAATTTAATTATTGTATTTTGGTTTATCACATACAAAACTATTTATTTGATCTGACATTTTGTTTGTATTTCACCAATTCTGTTAAAGACAATAAACGAACTCAAATATAAAATGAAAATCCACTAGCGTTCTCGGTCTTGAAGTGTTTTTTTAAATAATTTGAGTTGTTTTATTGTCTCCAACAAAGAATGTGAAATCCAATTGAAATGTCCATATCAAATAAATAATCTTGAACGTCGGCAAACCGAAAACTAATTATTTAATTATTTTAAGGTGACTACACAATCAAAATAACCTTTAAACTAGGATGACATCGGGTCATCGGTACCCGACTCCTCCCGACTCCTATCGGAGTCGACTCTCCCATTTTCAGGAGTCGACCCAAAAAAAAAAAAAAATGTTTTTTTTTTTTTTTTTAAATGATAAATTGATGAGATTGCACTTGTTCTCGTTAGTCGTTATCTTATCTCAAAACATAACATAAAACATCAGCGAGAGGTCCTTGGCCGTGCCAAGAGGACAGCAAGCTAGCGGGTGGAGTAGTATTGGGTTTTAGGGCATAAAACATTAAAGTTTAACAGTGCCTTTCGAGGGTGAGGGGGGGAACGGCCGGACAGAGCGTTGTGCAACCTAGAGTAGTGGGCTAAAAATAACTTTGCAAAAAAAAAAAACAAACAAATTTTTTTTTTTATTTATTTTTTTTTATTGCGGATCAGGGAGTCGATCCTACCCGGTTTCCAAAGGCTCCCGGAGTCGACTCCAATATTTACTACCCGATGTCTACCAACTACTTAAAGCGAGAAAACCGAAGAACACGTGTCGGGTCGTTGGAAAATGGCTGACGGTTGTGTTGTGTTGTTCCAAGTGTATGCAGCTGTAAGCGGCAATAAGGGTACCAGATAAGAGCGAATCTCGTGTTTCCACCATACGTGCAAGAAAGTTCCTCAACAGCAAGTGCCACAAAGAATCAAAACTCAAAACGAAAACGGAAATGCAACCTGAGGAAAAGTGCACGGTAAGACAAATGTTTTTGCAATCAAATTAATATGTAATACCGTGTGAAAGATAAAGTATAAAAACGTTGTGATTGTTTTGATGGTATACGACAGTTTTCATATGATGTCAAACAGTTCATGGCCGACTGGTGGGCCAAAAATGCCTTGAAGCCATCTAAACAATGTTAAAGAGTGGCATTTTATTGAAAGATATCCTCAAAGCTGCATAGAATTAAAAAGTATTTTCAGTGATATTGAAAAGAACTAAGCTATCCGTAAAATTCAGTTCTCCCCAGAGCCGGTTAGCCAGGCACCTCGCCCGGCAAAAATTCATTGCCACCTCGCATAGATTGACTGCTCTCCTCCCCCCCACAATTTTTTTGTTGCGTGTGTATTACAATACACATGAATTCGCCTAAACACGATAAAAACTTGCAAGATAAGTTTTTCAAAAACACTTCAAAAATGTGATGTTTGTTTTTGGTGGTGGGTGCCGGGTTGGCAAGCAAAAATTATTTGATTTTAATGAGAGGTTTTATAGTGTATATGTCTATAGTGTACAATTTTTGTATGTTATCATTTTTATTTAATTGTTAGGGTAAATAATTTCAATTAAATAAAATAATGTCATCAAGCACCTCCAACAATGTTTCAAGTCAAATCTTTATACTACAAATCCTAGATAATAACCACTAACATACCCTGAAAGAAATAACATTGTTTACCTATTTAAGGGCCTTTTACAACACATTTTTAAGTTGTAGGTCTACAATAATTGTATCAATAGGACTTCAGTAATTTGCTAGCCTACATACTTTGTAGAATATGTAGGCATAGGCTTTAATTTCCATCTAATTAGAAATGCCTCTTACACAAAACCAACTCTAGTAGTTAACTAAATAATAAATAAATAATTTTTTATTTAGAGTCTGCCTACTCAGTTTTATAACTGATTTCAGTGGGGGACGTTAAACAAAGCGACCAAGCCAACCCTGCAGGGCCCCGACGCAATCGACGAGTGAGCGTAACCAACCAAAGGATCGATATTTTTTGTTTTAATAGGAATATAGCATCATGTGGACCAGTATGGACAGTGCGAACACCCGCAGCATCAACGCCAGAATCACAAGGCCGATTCAGACAACTCTGAAATTTATTAGTGCTTCGTTGCTAGGAACGGCTCTTAAAGTCACCGTTTACAACTCCTAAGACAGAATGATGGACTCAAGTCCAAATCAGAAGTTAAAAAACTTCTGACTTTAGCGGGAATCGAACCCTGGACCTTCTGCATTGGAAGCGATCGCTAACAACAAGACCAACTAGCCACACACAAAGACCTAACGACACACACAAGACCAACGAGCCACACTTTAAGGAGGGCTTCAAAACATAAAAAAAACTCACCAAATCGATCTGGATACATCAAAAAAAATCCGGGGGCAAGGCCCCGGCCCCCCATATTTGGCCCTGCCATGTGAACACCGTACCCGGCAATGTTTTAGAATAACCATTGATGTATTTTTTCTGGGTGAACACTGCGTAATGGTGGGGCTTTGGTATCGACACATTTTTAAACCGTGAAGGCGATAAAAATATGTTTTTTTTCTATCATACACTATCATATTTCATACCATGTTAAAATTAATTGCGTTTGTTTGCCCCCATTTGCCCAAAGTAAGGTCTTTATTTTTTTGTGTTATACAATGAATTACAGTTGACACCGCAAAGACAAAAATGGTGAAGTTCGATTACACACATTGTCTTTGCAACCTAACCCCGTGGTTGACTTAAAAATATCTTAGACATAACACACCACGAATTTGACGATGCTAAAAGTACAGTAGATCTGCGCCCAGACCTTCCTAATTTATCCCATTACTATATTAACTTGTCCATTATTCTAAAATCTACTTTGGCATCACTACGACATCAAGAGTCGAAGGTATTTAAGATGTGTTACAACATTTTAAATTCAGTGTAAATTATGTATTTTTTTGTTAGTTTGTTTTTCAGCCGAATGACTCAATTCTTAAACCCCGAGAGTAGTCGCGTGTGGTCTTTTAGACCGACTTTTTTTTTTCAACATTGGTAATTTGTACAGCCGCATGCATGGCTTGTCTAGTTCCGCCTACCTTCCCAAATATATTTGTGAAGCCAGTGTGTGCAATACGCGATTCAGTGTTCTGCAGAACACTTCCAACTAAGATAAGAGGTCCTGTCGGTGCTTGGGTCTTTTCGACCGGCTGCGCGACTTCTCAGGGAGGCAAAAATATGCATACTCAATCACTATATGAGACATGTATTTTGTAATTGTAGTTGATTATTCTCAACATACAGTGTTGCATAATATATACTGTCTTGGTTTACTAAAACTCGAACTACAGGGTGTTTCAAACATATTTTTATTCCTTCTTGTAGGTTTGCAACATTCTTTGTTTGATTGATTATTGATTGATTAATTTTTTGATTATTTGATTGATAATAGGGGAGCGAAGGCGAGCGTTTCCATTGGACTCCTCCGGAAAAATTATCCTGTTTTTTTTTATTTTTTTTTTTTGTTTGTTTTTTTGTTTGTTTTTTTGTTTGTATGTCTCGGCGATAACGTTCCGAACGGAGACTCGGATCGAGTTGAAATTTTCACCATCCGCAAGCTTCGTTCTCGATTGAATGCCATTAGTTTTGTGGCAAAATCGTTCAAAAAGTAAAAGTTACATTAACGTTTAATGGAAGTTTTTTTTCAAACTTCACGGCGACAAAAATCTGAGATGCAAATCATTTAGAATGTCCGTCGATCACGATATGTTAATTTATTTTGATCCGATAAGTAGTGTAGATGGAAATTACTTATAACAAAAGTAACGTTGCCATGGCAACGAAAAGACCGGAGAAGTTTCTATGCAACTGCCACCTAGAACGTAATCAAAAATCTTTCGAGGAGCAGTCTAATTATTTGTCCACCAAGAGTTAAATAGTTTTCCAAGGAGTCAAGGTCCTCTAGATGCGGTGGATTTTATCCTACAAAGTAAAGGTTGTACACACGGGTTTACCCAAATACCTTGGCATAGAGTTAAATATAATATTGAACATGGCCCTGTGGACAGCAACAACGTAGCAAATTTTAAACTTAAAAAATGTGCAATGTGGGTCCTATCTATAGCACGTGCTCGCTATCAACGCGTCCAACTGAGCGTTTCCTAGTTTATTATATAACCATGTATTCGCTGTCCACATTATGATAAATTATCTATATTGGTAATCAAAACGTCATCCTAACGTTATTAGCCCATCATAAATTAATGCGGTGCTAAAGGACCGGGTGCGACTATAACGTTTACAAACAGTAGCGCGACTACTCTCGTGAATAATTTTTTAAAATTCACAATGAGAGAATTTTCATTTTGGACCAATTTCACACTAGGGCCTACATCGAATAATCGACCGTTTGAAACGGTTACGTAGGAAACCGGTTTTCATTTCGTAAACCGTTTTTCGAAATTCAAAAATAAAGTTTTTTCATATCGCCGCGCTTTCCCGTGCACCAGGTGTCACATTGTACAGGCTGAAGTTAATTTACCATGCGCTTTCTCATTTCTTTTGTGGCTTGGCGGCGATTTTCTTTCGAATTATAAATGTCCTTTGTTCATAGCCGCCGCTTGTGCAGTGTGTTGAGTAATGGCCCCCCGCCCCATCCCTTCTGTCTAACTACCACTCGCGATCATTATAACCAACCTTAACAATTTCTAATCTGCTAGATGTCAAAGCTGTCACCAGTGTTAATAACTGAAATTAATCACATGGGAATAGAGATACTGCATAGGCTATAGCTTTTCCTTATCTTGTTTACTCTCCGTATTCGGTGCCCCAGCCCCGCCCCGCGCAACGCATCGTGACCTTGAACTGAACTGTGACAAGATATTTAAGCAGATGCAAGGAATCTCGATGTTATCTTGATGGCCTGGCGGCTGTTCCTCTTTCCTGATTATGCAATACTACTGTCATAAACACGTCATTGTTATGGGACAGCATTACGTCTTCTCTTGGGATATTGACGATAAGTGATGAGAGCGCTTGTCTTGATAGTGTTTAGTGCAGTGGTGGTGGGGGGGGGGGGGGATATCACACAAAATCTTGCGGAGCAAAACCGGTTTTTTAACCGTTTCTTAAACGATTATCCGGTTCGTAAAATACTATTCGTGTAGGCCCTAATTCACGCATAATTTTCCTGCTCAGGATCGATCTGCATGAGCATTTCTTTTCTTTTAAAAATATTGTTCTCTATTTCATGAGTAACTTAGTTATCAATACTTGCCATTTTTGCCCCATTCCAACACAATTTTGGTTCATGATTTAATTAATGCTTTTAGTTCTACAGTAAGATTCGAACATATATTATGATTTACTATTTGGGCCTTCTTAAGGCTGTTCCACCCTGTTTTTCTTCCATTTTTCTAAATGATACAACTTTGTCAATCATATAGTAAATGCAATTGAAACCTGGCACTATAAGAACAACCAAAATATTTTTTTTTCAAATTTTTCTGATCGGAGGCACCCCGGCGATATAGTGCATCTTTCCTTCAAAAAAGTTTCCAACTGCAATTGTATCTAGCTGCATCGTTCAACGTAGATCGCTGTGTTTCTGTGACGTTTATATTGATTGTTTTTCTTTGCTTTAACAAAGAGAAAAAGAGGGATTTTTTCGGATCCGTGACCCTGCGAATTTTTTCGTTTTCCGGTACGAATTGACAAAAAAATACTGGTTATCTAAAAAATTTCGTGGAACTACAAAATTGTAAAAATTCCCTAATTTTTCTCTTTTTTCAAAGCGTATAAAAACACTCAAACATCATGTCACAGAAACCAGATATATACGTTTGAACGATGTGCTAGAGTTACAATTGCAGTTTGAAACTATTTTGAAGATGCAATAATGCTGGGTGCCCGATCAGAAAAATTGAAAATTTGTTTTGTGTTCTTATAGTGCCAGTGTCCCCTTAAATTTTTTTTTTCCCCCCAAATCCCGCACTACAGTTTTAAATAGTCCTCATATTTTGAGAAAATGGAAAAACAGGTGGAACAGCCTTAAAAGGCTGTCCACCTATCTACTAAGTCAAACATCAATTTATCAATAATTGGACAGTGCAACTTAAAATATTGATCTTTAAACTCAGAAGCAGGTAGTGTAGTCGTTTATAACTATTTGAAAGCAACTGGGGAAGCATAACCCTGGGATATATAGTACTATCAATGTCAATTCAACATTGTCGTCTGACGTAGATAGGCCCCCTGGTCTCGAGTATTAAATAAGGTGAAGTTGAGTCAATAAGCTTGAAAGTTCTGTAATTTTCTTATTCAGCATTTTTCCACATCTTTACAAATGAGCTCGTCAAACTGTCGCAACTACCCTGTGTATTTTCAGTATCTTACGGCTTCGTGCTCGAGCTCCAGCAGCGACTGAAGACGATGAAGACCGGGAGTAACCAGCTGTCGATCCCGGCATCTAGTCACGTTTGTTCCTGTCCCACGGTATGAACCCAGACGCGCCGAGGAGTTTCTCACGCTCGCCAACGAGAACGGGAACTTTGCAGAGATCTACGCATAGAAGGTAGGCTCATATTTATGTGTTTGATTTATTCATTTCTCTATTAATTGATTTTTTTTTAATAGATTTTATCCTCTCTGATTGGGAAAAGTTGTAAAACATCCTGTAGAATATAAAACTAGTAATTATTGTGTATTAAAAGCTGGTTCACACGACTTGGTTTTAGTTTATAAAGAGGATAGGACATAAACGTGTTAAATTTTGTACGTTTTAGTCTTAAGACATTGTTATAACCAAAACTAATTCTTACAACGGACCAATCAGATGTCACTATCTTAGGACGACCAATGACAAGGAGTAACCTCATTTATGAACAGGCCACTGAAACATTACTAACCAATCAGGATATCGGAATTTCTTAAACAATAACAATTTCTTAAGACTAAACAAAGTTATGTGAACGCTGCCTAAGGCCCAGTTTCCACACCGTCTAAGAAGGAATTGTCAATGTTGTAAGGAGATAGAAGTTTGTGGTTAAATTTTTTTGTTTAGTCATAAGAATCGTTTTTAATTAGGGCTGGGCAAAAAAAATACAATATTTTGATACGACATTGTAATGGAAATATTTTGATATCGATTTTGATTTCATATCGAAATTACTCAAAAAATGCTAAATTTGTAATTTTGGGTGGAGGTGCCGGGTAGAATAGTCTAAATTAAATTAACCTGGCTGGTGCATTTGGTGAAGTGCCCGGGTCATACAACAGTGATTGTTGAGATCGTAAAAATTGTTAATAGGTTTAGGTGATACCTTATCATCCCGCTTGGCCACAAATTATGAACAATTGGTACCCACTCTTTTGAAATTATGTTTTGTATGTATTTTTTTTTTATTTTTTTTTTACTTTTGATATTTTTGATACTCATATTGAATTTTTTTTCGTGTGATATCGATAATTGAATGATATGTTTAGCCCAGCCCTAGTTTTCTAATGGCCTATAACAACACAAATATTTACAACTGACCAATCAGACGTCGATAATCCTTACGGCGACCAGTCAGGGTCTTGGATTCTTAAAACAATAACATTTTCCTCACGACCGCTGTAGGGAAATGGGCCTTAACAACAACAATAATTGTCTCGAAGTGGTCATGTTGGAATTACTACTATCCGCTTACGCATTCTCTAGGTGGTTTGGTTAAGTAGGCCTACTCTGATTTAAGATTTATAAATTTATTTATGGTACCACGAGCCGACCCAGGTACTATTACAGCTGTGAATGTGTGTAGTGTAGCGCGCATGCGTGTCCAGGTACTTACTGTGTATGACAAGGAAAGAATGATTGGAACCAAGAACTTACCTTTAAACCGTAACACAGCTGTGTTAGAGAGGTAGAGACAATATAATAAATAAAATACATTAACAATATTAACTCCACTCAGCGGGATAATGAACCCCGGTCTCCCGAATTGCTGGTCGGGTGCTGTTACCCTAGCTACCCCGCTGAGATGGATTTTGTAATTTCGGGGTGATTTCCATTAAATCAATTTCACTTACGGGAGTGTTTCCCGACAAATGAAATTGAAAACTTTCCGAAAGGTAGCAATATAAAGCTAATTATACATATTTTATAATAAAGAAAAATTGCATTCTTTAGAAAAATTATTAGGCAAATCAGTGGAGGTTGTGTAGAGACAAAATGTAAAAGGAGACTAGGATAATTAATAACACGTTTTTGTTTGGGATGGCTATGACATATCATATCATTATCGTATCAACAAAAAATTTCGATATGATGATATGATCTGCTACGTACGTAAATGTAATTGTTTGTAAAAAAATAACAAAATAGAATTATTTTTTATTGATTTCAAGAGTGGGACTATTTTTCATAATTTGTGGCCAAATAGGTTGATAAGGTATCACCGGAACCTATTTAACGATTTCACACGATCTCACAATCGCGTTTTATGACCCGGCAGCTCCACCAAATGCAAACCAGCCAGGTAATTTAATTTCGGGGGACTACCTACCCGGCACCTGCACCAAAATTACAAAATTTAGCATTTTTTGTGTAAATTTAGATATTTCGATATGAAATCAAATATCGATATCGTATCGAAATATCGATATCGTATCGAAATATTGATATCGTATAGAAATATCAATATCGTATCGAAATATTGTTTTTTTTTGCCCAGCCCTACTTTTTTTATATTGCTCCGCAGACTGCTTGTTCCCGACTCCTGCCCGGATGGAGGGTTGAGGCGAGATAAGTGTGCGTGCGTTCTAGACGCGGAGGGGAAGGCGGGACTCACGGTCTACAAGAGGATAAGACTAAACATCACTTCGTTGCGAGTGCACAGTAAGTACATTAACAAGTACAGTATAATAATAGTACATCTCTTCTTTTAGGTGTGATTCGTTGGTCTTGCGGTTAGCGTCTCTGCTTCCAATGCAGGAGGTCCATGGTTCGGTTCGGTACGGGTGGAATCGTGTCCAACTTGATTGATTGGTATTTCCTACTTAAATATGCCGGTCTCTAGCTGGTCATCGCTCGTCGATGGTGTCGGCGCCTACAGGGTTGTTCTGTGACCGAGTGGATAGGCTCTAAATATGAATTTATTTTATTTAGGGCAGCCATTTTGACCCTGATGTACATTTAAATAGTTTTTAATTTAATTAGCTATAAGATAAAATTAAACCATTTATGTCTTTGAAAATGCCACCATACCGTAAATTAGTTAATGACCTCCGGTAGTTTTCACATTCAAAATAGGAAAAATATCATTGTGGCCATTTTGGATTGTAGTAAAAAGTACATTCTGACTCCCATTGTAAACCCTTTTTGACTCTGAAAGAACAGTTTTTTGGCCAATTGACAACTTTCCTTTCATTATTTGCCGTACTTTTTACAGTCAAATCGGAAAATAATAGGTATGTCTTGTAATTCATGGCTGCCATTTGATTGTCTGGGATTATTGTTCGTGGCTCCACTCTGTAAATTTTTATAACATGTTAATAATGTTTTTGCCAAGTGAACCTTATTATTAATTTTCCGTCTGTTCATTTAAAATAATATATTATATATAAAAATATAGTTGGATGAACGATCAAAGACTTCAATTGCACTGACCCCCCCCCCCAAAAAAAAAAAAAAAAAAAGTTCGGGTGTGTTTTGCTTTTTTTTTTGTCTGTTTCTTTGCTTTCTATTTAATACTTATTAGTAAATAACTTGTGTTAAATTTATGATATTCCTTATTATCTGACACAAGAACTGTTTGATATCCATATGTATAACCTGTTTATGTCCGTAGTGTTCAAAGCCATTGTCTGCTTTTAAATTTCAGAAATTATAAAAATATTTATTATAGTAGTATTTCATGTAACAACGACGAACAAACTTTTTAAATTATTTTACCTAGGTACATTTTTAAAAGATCTTGTACCTTGGATCTAGGTACATTTGACAAAGTATGCGTATCTATATCTATGTACGTATAAAAAATAAAAAACAAATAAAAAAAAGTATCTTACCCAACACTGTATGTGTAAATAACATTTTTATGAAAAACGTTATACATTTTTCATATTAGTATTCTATTCTTTGATTGATTTACCAATTATCACAATTGATTGTTATGTAATTTTAGATTTTTCCTAGTCTTTGAAATGAGCCTAGGTACATAGTTTGATGGTTCTCTGTTCTCCAGCGCAAGACACGACCTTCGCTCGTCAGGTGAAGGGCAAGAAGGTGGCCTACGCGGAGTCGGGCGACTGCTACAGTCAGTCCAACTGTCCGCAGGGCCTCTTCAGTATCGACCTGAGATGGACGCCGTTCCGGGTGTCTCCCCTGACGACGTGGGAGGGACACGGTAGCAAGCCCTCCATCGATATTAGGAGGCAGGAGGTACGTCCACCCCTAGAACAAAATTATCTTATTTTTGAGCGAGCGTAGCGAGCGTCTCCACTTGACTCTTACGGCTTGAATGTCTGTTTTTTTTTTCTTTTTTTCTGTTACTGCTTCGGTACAGGTCGCACCGTTTCTCCTATCGACTTGAAATTTGGCACACATGTACATACCACCTATGCGGGTTGCTGTATAGTTTTTGAACAAAATCCGATCGTTGGTTATAAAAAATAAAAAAATAAATAAAAAAATAAAAATGTTCCGATCGTTGTGACATTTTGCAGGGTTAATAAGTACAACATTCTCTCCTATTTTTACAAATTTTCATCTAAATCGGTCAAGACCTTAAAGACTTATTGGTATGCAACATTATGGGAATGTCGTACTCGGGTCGTGTTGCACGTACCGGTGCTCGCTCAACAATGCGACGGGACTTTAGCGTTTTCCTAGTAGCCTATGGGTGACCATAGGCATGCACAGGAGGGAGGGGCCTTGGCCCCCCCATTAAGCTTAACGTTCTTGAAAATCCACTAAAAATAATTTATTAAAAATAAAAAAATAAGAAATATATCTATACTTAGTTTTCCAAAATCTTTACCTATCTTTTTCTCTCATTATCTTACTTTTAAATAAGTTTAATTGGATGAGCGTAGCGAGCGTAGCGAGCGAAGCGAAGATTCCATTTCACTACACTGGAGAAAAAAATCCGGAATGTTTTTTTTTTTTCTTTTTTTTTTGTATTTTTGTGTGTTTGTTAACACGATTCCGGCTAAACCGATACTCCGATTGCGATGAAATTTTATGGAGGCCTTCGAAATCTCTGAACTTAGAACTGCCACGTTTTTGAGCGCAATCGGGAAAATTTTTCTTATAAAAAACGCAATTTTACGATTTTTTTCGATTTTTAAAAAAATTCTTCGACTTATAACACTTACATGCTTTATCCGATTGTAATGATTTTTTAACAGAACCTTAATTTTATGAATTAAGATATTCGTGTGAAATTTGAGCTTATTCGAAACATTATTTCTCATGAAAATTGAAATTTTACGGGTTTTTTCTTTTTTTAAAACAATTCTTTGACATATAACACCTACATGCTTTATCCTATTGTAATGATTTTTTTATAGAACCTTAATTTCATGAATTAATATACTCGTATAAAATTTGAGCGCAATTGAATAATTATTTCTTATGAAAATTGCAATTTTACGATTTTTTTCTTTTTTAAAATTACGTAAAAATTACGATTTATTAAAAACATTAAGTTAATTTTTAATTTAATTTAATTTAATTTTAAAAAAATCTTCGAATAAGTAATGATTTTTTTTCACAGAACAACAGAAAATCCGCGTAACTCAATGCAGCTCAATGCACCAATTACGCTCATCCAACAACGCGGCGGGACTTAAGCGTTTTCCTAGTAACAAATATGACTAAAGGTATTAAATGTAAATACATAATAGACATTCTTCCTCTCAAAAACATTTTAAGCCCTCCCCCCAAAAAATATGACTCCAGCGGCTGGGCTATGCCCCAGACCCCGTCCCTCCTCCGCCACCGCCATTCCCTCATCGGAGTGGCGATCCTGTGGCAGTGATACAGGGGGGGGGGGGCACTGTATCCCCCATATGATTCTTTAAAAATAAATTATTTCATATTATTCCAAAAAATTAGGGATGTGCGGGCAGTGGTTTTTGAACTCGGGTCGGGCTCGGGTCGGGTAATTGAAAGTACCCTCGGGCTCGGGTAATTGAAGTACCCTCGGGTCGGGCTCGGGTAGTGAAATTTTTTTTATTTGTGAATTCATTTTTAAAAAAAATCCTACAAAACAGTTTTGCATTGGTTGCAGGTAGCCACTCTGGGCTGTATTGACACGAAGAACATCCAAATCGGCGTCTTATGAACTTTTGCTTGAGTATGCCTAGGCCTAGGTCTAGTACAGTGAAACCCCGCTATTATCGTTTTCCTGCATCAATCGTTCGTTATTCTCGGAAATAATATCGTAACGATCGTTTTCTAATATTTCCGATACGAAAACCCCAAGAAAAACCGATGCGATCGCGTATTTTTCTCTTTCCGGCCGACGACATCATCATCATGCGTTTGTACCAGCCATGCATCTGACCAAATCGCGCGTTTGCACCAGCCTTTCGGTCTGACTCCGCCCAACGCTCTGCTGCGCGCAACGATGCGCACTAGATCGAACTTCTAGATGAATTGCAACTTTGTTCTAGGCCTGCCGCCTAGGCATTAGACGATGTTTATTAGCGTTGTTTCTTTTTCACCATTCGCCTACGTACGTAATATTCAACTTGCTTTATGCCGTTATTAGCGTTGAATAACCAGAAGACGAGTAATGACGGTCAGTAGAGCCTATTACTTTAGCGGGGACAGCGACGGAAGAGCCAAGGACACAGCATCATTGCATAGCCGCGCCCACGTGTTAGCGATTGGTCCGCTCCGACGTCAGCTGTTCGTTTGGCGTCTGAGCGGGAGGTTTAAAAGGAGCAGATTGGCGTGTTTCTTTATTACTTCTACCCGACCCGACTTTTTCGGGTAGGAATTGACGGCCCGACCCGAGGTCGGGTAATTTTACCTACCCGAAAATTACCCGTTTTTCGGGTACCCGCACATCCCTACAAAAAATAGTTTATTATTTTATCATGCAAACCTCTGAAATGTCAAACTTTAATATGTTGCCATTTATGCTGTGAATTGTAAGCTCGATATGATGAGGACAAAACAAATCGACACACACACAAACTACATTGTTTCGATATTGCATTCAGCCCACCACTATTTTCTAAAACGCACCAATACACTCTAAAAACCTGGTTTTCAAAGGCGCTATATTTATGAGAGGCTTTGCCTCCATACCCCCCATGCTTGGTCCCTTTCCCACGGATATACATGCAGGCTCGAATCGCCCCCCCATGATTATGTCCTATATTCGCCACTGTCCTGTGGCCCATTCATTGGAAAATCTCTGCGCACGCCTATGTGGATGACGTCGGGGATCCAGCGTAGTTATCAGTACAAAAGTACATTTAACAACAAAGTATGCATTGTATTGAGTATGAACATTGTTGTAACATTTTATTTAAAATAATTTGTTATTCTATTATTGAAATTTGTAGCAACAGTATTCCACAGAGTAGCTGAACGGTAGTAAAAATTATTTTTAGAGATGTTCTAGCAGGGGAAAGGTTCGAAATAAGGCCAATAATAACCGTTCTGAATTGATATTCTTTTACGGATCAAGGTCCGTTACACCAGTAATTAAATTCATTAAAAATGTAACATCTCTTTGATTACGATAACTTTGAATTGATGGCAGGTCACATTTATTTTACAGGCATATCTATTTTTGTCTGAGTTTCATTGGGAGATAAAGAAAGTCGAGATCATCAGAGTTTTTCCGTTAATCGAGCTTAGCTCCATCCAATGCATCTCAAAAATCAAGGTCTTCCTGTATTTTAAAGGCAATTATCTGATTTTTTTCTCAGTCGTTTTATGCATCTGGACAATGACAGTATTTGACTATTGTTACTGTTTTGACCTTCTATCTCATCAAATAAATTTTATGATTTTTTTATATTGTACAAATGGTCAATTTTACTGAAGTCTGACTAGTGTAACACTAGGAGAGAAATGTTTGAGAAATACTAGGGCTGGTCAAAAAATTGATATTTCAATATCATATATTTGGAGTTTGTACCATTTGTACCCTGTATAAATCTACGGATCAATAAAAACTTGAACTTGAACAATATTTGACTTCATATCGAAATATTAAAATTTACACAAAAAATGCTTAATTTCTTAATTTTGGTGGAGATGCTGGGTCACAAAACGTGATTGTGAGATCGTAAAAAAATGTTATGCGTTTTTCTTTTTGGTACCTTATCAACCCTATTTGGCCACAAATTATTAAAAATAGGTCTACTGTCTTAATAATTTTTTACAAACAATAACATTTTGATGTATCGATATATCGAAATTTTTCTTGTGATATTGATAGTTGAATGATATCTCACAGCCCAGCCCTAAGAAATGCATGGATCAATGTTTTGTTTCTTGTTGTTTCCAGAGAGACCAGCGAGTGTACGGCAAGTGCGGCGGCTACTGCGGCACGTGTAGCCCTCACAGCCATCACGGTCTAACTCTCGACTGGCTCCAGCCGCCTTAACGCGAGCCGTCATTAGCGCAACGCAGCACGCAACCTCGCCCGTATTTATTTCTCAGCCGCGACCGTCGAGGCTGGATCCGAACGCAAGAACGATCTCTCACAACGTTGAACGTAACGCCTGGGTCGAGGCAAACGAAGAGGCTCGAACATTACTTAAGATAGCAGCTTGAACCTGGGAACAAGACGAGACGATATTAATTTATAATATACTTTAGCAGCCTGTTGAAGTGGACGCGTTCGTGTTGGTAGCATTGCTCTTGCCCCGCTTAGTATTGCAAACGTTGTAGACATTAATTTGGATGATTCGTTTAACGTTTATCTGTTTGTTTATTGGGCTTACTCACATTTATAATACAATGACGCTTATCAAGACGAGAAAGAAATGTAGAACACGTACCAGCGAGATCGACGACCACCACCATTGTTCACATCACAGCTTTGTACATTCTGTGAACCATTGATTAAACAGAGAATACACGTCTCTGACCTTTCAAGCACTCTGGTCAACCAAAAACATTGCCCCCCCCCCCCCCTCCAAAATGATTGTCCCATTCGAGAAATGCTTAAATCAGCCGATAGAAGACATAATTTATCAGCAGCTAACAAAACATCTAGTGCATCGCCTACAAGAAGATTTGAATTTATACAATCAAATCGTACCCATCTTACGTCAACTTTAATATTATATTAGTATTTATTGTTGGTATGATATTAACTCATTGCCCCCCACCCCCCTTAACGCATACAAATATTCTAATCGTCCAGTAACGAATTGTTTTGTTAATATCGCAAGAGTTGTTAATCGAATGGGAGACAATCGAAAGCCCTTTGTGCAGCAAGATGAATCGAGTCATAGCTTTCAAGGTGCCCAAAAGGAAAATGTTGCTAAGATTATTTGTATAGAGTGTCGGTCGTAACGTATTATAATTATTGTATTTATGCAGTGGCGCCAACTGACGAGATGACGTTGGCAAGAGAGGAAAGTATTCGTGGACTTGATTATTGTGCGGGGATATACGTGTGCACAACGAGGCTGAACAAAGTCGACGCAGGGAGAACGAGAATCCGTTACTATTGGCCGGCCGAGAGTAACTAATTGTTGACAAACTGTGGGCTATGTTTAGAGCCCCGTGTAATTAGCTATAATGAACTATAAAAATAAATGCTTAATTAGGCCAAATTGCGTTTTGAGTTTATTTGTGGAACTTTTGATAGGTTTTGAGTAGGGTTGCCGTCGATAATCGAAATATCGATCGATTATCGATATCAGTAATATGATATGATAATCGATTCAAGTATTTTGATATGATATGATATGATTATCGATTTAAATAGTGACATCGATGTTTTCGCGGTTTACCATGCTTAAAAATGCCGCGCTGTCGTATCAACGCGCCGATTGGTTGTCGGAGTAGCCAATCGCTGCTCAAGTATAATGCCACGCCCACCGCCGCCAGTGCGCATGCGCTCGCAGCGCGATACAAGGCGATACGAAAACATCGCCCGGCCCGATTGCGATTTGCGATGTATTCAGTACGGCTCGACGTGTTGTGGCGTGAACTTCTCTAGCGTCAGTCTGCCCAATTATATTGAATTCGTGATGTTTCTTCCGTCCCAAACCCAAAGAAGATATTTGCCATTACTTCTGACGCTGCCTAACAAGATGAGTCAAGTGTGGCAGTTTTTTATTATTCAAAGAACGACGACGAGGAGGTTGGGAGGAGATAAGGCTGTGAGCTCGAATGTCGATGAGATCTCGCCACTATCTCTCGCTCGCTAGATGCGCGTACTGTTGGAACACGTAAACAGTGACACCCGATGCAAGTCAAGACGTATTAAAATATAGGCTGTGTAATTGAAATTCAGCCCTCAATTTTATTTTAAACATTCTAATCCTTAATGATCTCTTGTATTAGTGTTACAATTTTGCGTTTTTTCTGCTTCCTAGGCTCAATTTGGAATTTGATATGATAATCGATTTGGGTCTATGATATCGATATATTTCGATATGATAATCGATTCGATGCCTCCGATTATCGATCACGATTTTCACATCGAACGGCAACCCTAGTTTTGAGTGTTATTGACCAATTTAATTTTAGCTAAGAACACCCGTTTTGGGTTCTATATATGAGGCATTTTGGCAAATTCTTTGTAGAAAAATAAGGTGTTAATTGTGCATTCTGCAGATAAAAATTTATGCTAATTTCACGGGGACCTGGTTAAGTTGATAGAATGCCATGAGTGTTGGTATCGGATCCAACAGCTTACAAAGTTGTGGTGTGACGGAAGTTGCTAAATTTTATAGCTAAATAACATGAAGTAATATATAGAACAAGGTGCTGTTCGATCCATTCCCAACACTCGATAACAAGTTACGGAAGTTAACAAGTTACCGAAGTTAATTTGAGGATTTATAAAAGAAAGGTTCTGATGTGCGTGATTCTGAAATGAAAGGTGCAACAGATTTGTATTTAATCTAATATTTGTATGATAATGTACCAGGACATGCAAACTTTTATTTTTAATTGTTCCTGGTGTTAAATTATTTCTGTAGCAAAGAAAAACATGATTGTGCCATTTGATTTAAATTCATGTCAAGATAAATATCTGTCTGCACAATGTCAATAAGGAACCTGGCCTACCAGAATGTTTCCTTGCATAACCAACGGTAGTGCCTAGATCTGATTTGAATTACTGTTAGTTTTTTATTCGTGTAATGTCTAACAGCTTTACTAATTGATGCCTGCAAATTAAAACATGTTTTGCGCCGAATTAATTGTTGCCGCTCAGCTAATGTTCTTTTCTGGAATTATTACTAATGTACCTAAATACTGTATCAATTTTGAATCAATAACAGCTTGGAAATACGACAGTATCTTATTAATTCTATTTATAACAAATTTTTCAATTTGTTTCAAACAATTGACATTGTATGTACCGTTTCAAACACAATTGACATTGTATGTGCCGTTTCAAACGCAATTGACATATTATGTGTCGTTTCAAACACAATAAACATTGTATGTACCGATTCAAACACAATTGACATTGTATGTACGTTTGACATTTTTTTAAGAGATCTGCACAGTTTGGGCTGAAACGTTAAAACTTAAAAGTAAAATAAATGTTCGATGTGACGTAATGTCCCAATCAAATTATGTAAATGTCATTATTCTGGATGGCAAATGTCTTCTGTAGGTATTTAAAAGTATTCTACTATTCTTATTGAAAATGGATTTCATAAATAACATTTTGATCGAAATTGTAGAACGTAAAACAATTTGCTTCAGAAATTATTAAATGTATATGTTGTCTACAATACTCCATGAAATCTTTGATATTATTTTCTTGTGAGTGGGAGTGACATTTTTTAAAGACATTAACAGTGCAACTAAACAAATTTACGCGGATGCAGAATTAATTGCGAACGTGTTTTCAGCTTCCGCGCGCCAACGACATACAAACTCCGACTCGACGGAATCTGGCCGAGTGTCCGATTCTCGGTTCTCTTGGGACTTTATTAATAATTATATTATTCTTTATTGATAGGAAGTTGTCGTAAAAGTTTACCCTGACGGGGACACGAACCCAGAGCCCCAGTCGGGGTTAAACTAGTACGACAGTCGCTTTCAATAAATAACTGGCCTCAAAGCGGGATTATGCTTAAAAACCCTGTCATATTATTCTTAGTTTAATATTTTTAAAGTTGTAAAAAATATTCTATCACTGCCATTTTGCATTATTGTAATATTTTTATTATTTAATTATCTGTTTTTAATTTGTTGTGTTATAATTTTGTATTTTTGTGTGTAGTGTGTATAGACGGAAGCAATGCTTGTGTATTTGTATATGTTTTTAAAAATGTGAAATCTTAAATGTTTTTTTATTTGATTCACATTCTGATCCTCAATTTTGGTCCAAATTTTCCATATTCCTCAATCAAAAAGTTACAAAACAATATATCGTAAAATAACTCGCAATGCTAGATATGTCCACAGTATCATTCGATAGTCGACAATGATCGAATTTCACGTTTTCTGAAAGAAACTTGTCCTGAAAGAGTTGTACAAAATTCAACAGGAATAAATATGCAAGTTTCAGCATTAACTGGTAATGAACAGTTTTGGGCATGTTCCAGAAAAAAATAAGGAACTTCTAAAAGTTAAATAAACTTTGAAAAAAAAGGAAGTATAGGGCCTACATTACATTCTCGTTTCTCCTTTTAAAAAGGTACTTAGTTCCTTTAAAGTTCCTTAAAAAATACCTCAAGAAATCAACTTAAAATCGGTTGGGTACCAATCCGTTCTTGGACAAACGGGAAGTCCGAAATACCTCGCGTTTAAGAAGGGAAGTAAGAAATTTCCAAAACGTGAAATTCGTTCCAATTTCTCCCAAAACGGATTTTTTTTAAGTTGCAAGTTCCTGATGTTGGTAAAGAAACATGTAAATACAAAAGTTCCTTAAAAATGTTTTTCCCGGAAACGCATTCCTCCCCAAGACTGGTAAAATGATTTGGATGGTCATTAGTACATAACAATAATTAAAATTTGGATACATCTGTCTGCTAAATGTATTTCGGTGCCCCCCCCCCTCCCCACCGAAGATTAAGATGTATTAAGATTAAGATAAAATTGCTAAAAATGTGCTTCACAAAACGACACAATTAGTGAGGGGGGCATGCCCCACAAAAGTGCCAATGGATATTTTTGTAAAATACTTATTGATGTATTTTGATTTGCATGGAGAAATTTTTTATTATTATTATTATTATTATTATTATTATTATTTGTTTTGGGGGGCTTTAACAGCGAAGATTATTTGCACAGACAAATAAATAAATGTGTACACTTAGATTATTTGCTGAATATAATTAAGGCTATTATTTCGGGGAAGGGGGGGGGGGTCAAGCCGCCCGAGCTCCCCCTGGATATGCCACTGATTAGTAAAGAGATGAATAGGTTGTGAACAAAAGGTTTCTCCCCCCGAAATGGGAACGTTTTCAGAATAGTGTGTTTAATTTATAATTTGGTACCTACTTTTTAAGGCCAAGATAAATAATTTTGACTTCCCACAAAAGGCACATACACATTAGCTGTCACCAGGTACAGTATTTGATGTCACTCTCCAACTGGGATGAATCATAATATTCATCGGCGAATGGAAGGCGTTGCCACTTACTGTAATACATTAGTTTAAACGAGTACTGGTAGGTATATATATATGTTAGTACTTTAGACAGAAATTAAATAAGTGACTACACCGGGGAACTTTTTAATTTCTATCTAAAGTACTAACATATCAACGTCATAGTCGCCTACTATGAAACCAAAGTTAGGCCTAAATACATCTATATACGTACATATATTAGTACAAGACAGAAATTTTAAAATTTAAAAAAAAAATCTGTTTAAAGTACTTGCATAACAGCATCATAGTTGTTTACTATAAAACCAAGGTTAAACATTTGATACATATATATATATATATATATATAGAATTTCTGAGGTTTTCGTGGTTATTTGTAAGTGTTACCATCTTTAAATAATTAAATTTACTTCTTTCGGTTTACCACGTATATTGTTTATTTAATCCAACGTTTCGACTGGATTTCACCAATCTTTGTCAAAGACAGTAAGAAACTCAAGTAAAAAACCCAATATACAAAAACACTTCAAGAGGGAAACGAAACAAAAACACGATAATAACATAAAACAAACATAATAAACAAGGCAATGCAAAGAAGTTAGCTAACAGGAATATTATAACATGTGGAAAGAGTTTAGAAAAACATGTCATGTTATTGATTAGATGAAGTAGGCTAGTCTGCTTGACCAGAACTTGTGGGATGATTTCTTGCTTGACTTCTTGTCCTTGGACCTTGACTTGTGGAAGGTAGCACGGTTTTGTGAATATTTTGACCAGTATGGTTAGTCTGACTTCTTGTTACGGGTCGTAGACTTACAGCAGGAGGACTAGCAGTAGGAGGAGGAGGAGTATGCGTTAATGTTCTTGGTTTATGGCAAAGGTTTATGATGGACTTCCAAGTCTGAGGTAGGCGTTTTCCATCATCCCTTTTGTTTAAACTATGAGGCCTCTTCTCAATTTCTATTGCTTCCCTTATAATCCTGGAATGAATACGGTCCGTAGAAGCAATTACTCTTGTACCCTCAAAATTAATAGCATGTCCCTGATCTGCCACGTGTTTTGCAAGAGCTGATCTTGGTTCATTCTTTTCTACTGAGAGTAAGTGTTCCTGTCGACGTTGAGAGATTTTTCTTCCAGACTGCCCCACATACGTTTTTTCACATGATCCGCAGGGAATTTCGTACACACCATGGCTTTCCAATGGTATGGCGTCCTTTGGTGATCTTAAAAATGAACTAACCTTCCTGTGTGGTAGGAATACAGTTTTCACCTCATGCCCAGACAAGATCTTGCTAACTCGATCAGTAGTGCCTCTCATGTAGGGCAAAAATGCTACTTTTCGTGGTTTCACAGTTTCATCATCATGTGAAAAAACGTATGTGGGGCAGACTGGAAGAAAAATCTCTCAACGTCGACAGGAACACTTACTCTCAGTAGAAAAGAATGAACCAAGATCAGCTCTTGCACAACACGTGGCAGATCAGGGACATGCTATTAATTTTGAGGGTACAAGAGTAATTGCTTCTACGGACCGAATTCATTCCAGGATTATAAGGGAAGCAATAAAAATTGAGAAGAGGTCTCATAGTTTAAACAAAAGGGATGATGTAAAACGTCTACCTCAGACATGGAAGTCCATCATAAACCTTTGCCATAAACCAAGAACATTAACGCATAGTCCTCCTCCTCCTCCTCCTCCTCCTACTGCTAGTCCTCCAGCTGTAAGTATACGACCCGTAACAAGAAGTCAGACTAACCAATACTGGTCAAAATATTCACAAAACCGTGCTACCTTCCACAAGTCAAGGTCCAAGGACAAGAAGTCAAGCAAGAAATCATCCCACAAGTTCTGGTCAAGCAGACAAGCCTGCTTCATCTAATTAAGCGAGCGAAGCGAGCGTTTCCATTTGACTCTGCCGGAAAAATTAGTCACTGGTTTTGTTTTTTTTTGTTTTTTTTTGTTTGTTTGTTTGTTTGTTTTTTTGTTTTTTTGTTTGTATGTCTCGCGATAACGTTCGAACGAAGGCTCGGATCGAGTTGAAATTTTCACCATCCGCAAGCTTTGTTCTCGATTGAATGCCATTAGTTTTGTGGCAAAATCGTTCAAAAAGTTAAAAAGTTACATTAAAGTTAATCGAAAGTTTTTTTTTTCAAACTAACCGGCGACAAAATCTGAGATAGCCAAATCATTTAGAATGTCCGTCCGGTCACGAATATGTTAATTTTATTTTGATCCGATAAGTAGTGTAGATGGAAATTACACTAGGAAAACGCTCAGTTGGACGCGTTGTTGAGCGAGCACCGGTACGTGCAACATGACCCGAGTACGACATTCCCATAAGGCCCACCACAAACTGTAGGCCTAACTGGATATTGACATTGTACACTTTATACTATTCCAACATCTTTGCATTGTACTAATTCACGTCATGCCTTCTAAAGTGTATCTTTGTATCTTCACTGCCTCCTTCATTTTTTAACATCATTTTTCGAATTATGATTACCAATAAGTCTTTAAGGTCTTAACCGATTTAGCTGAAAATTTGGAAAATAGGAGAGAATGTTGTACTTATTGACCCTGCAAAATTTCATAACGATCGGAACATTTTTATTTTTTTATTTTATTTTTTTATTTTTTATTTTTATAACCAACGATCGGATTTTGTTCAAAAACTATACAGCAACCCGCCTAGGTGGTATGTACATGTGTAAAAAATTTCAGGTCGATCAGAGAAACGGTGCGACCTGTATCGAAGCAGTAACAGAAAAAAAAACAAAAAAAAACAGACATTCGAGCCATAAGAGTCAAGTGGAGACGCTCGCTTCGCTCGCTCAATTATAACAAAAGTAACGTTGCCATGGCAACGAAAAGACGCGCGAAGTTTCTAATGCACTGCCACCTAGAAGTAATCAAAATACTTTCGAGGAAGTAGTCTATTATTTGTCAACAAAGAGTTTAAATAGTTTTCCCAAGGAGTCAAGATCCTCTAGATGGCGGTGGATTTTAAAGTAAAGATTTAAACACGGGTTTACCCAAATACCTTGGCAATAATAAATAATACTGGAAACGCGAACGTCGTAAATTTTTAAATTTAACAAAATGTGCAATGTGGGTCTAGCTATAGCACGTGCTCGCTTATCAACGCGTCCAACTGAGCGTTTCCTAGTCAATAACATGACATGTTTTTCTAAACTCTTTCCCCATGTTATAATATTCCTGTTAGTTAACTTCTTTGCATTGCCTTGTTTATTATGTTTGTTTTATGTTATTATTGTGTTTTTGTTTCGTTTCCCTCTTGAAGTGTTTTTGTATATTGGGTTTTTTACTTGAGTTTCTTTACTGTCTTTGACAAAGATTGGTGAAATCCAGTCGAAACGTCGGATTAAATAAACAATATATAATCCGTGGAACAAGCGTAAAAACATTTCAAATCCGGAAACCAGCACCAAAATTTAGGAGCAGGTAAAAGACGTATTTTAGAATGTTATTTTTACGGGGGACACGCATGGTAGCAAATAAGTCACCTGTCATGGCGTCCACAAGATGGCCGCCAAAATTATTCTTGAAATTGCTGTACCTAACTCAAGAAGTAATCATCAGATTTGGATAAACCAAGTATTGTTTTATTCAGTTTTTAATGCTCTACAAAAAATGTCATTTGAAATTTTACCGTAAATACAATAGTTTTAATTATATTTATATATTATTACAATGAATTGCAATTATAGCACTTTTTGGTATATATATAATTATTTATACGTAGAAATCGTTAGATTGTCATAAAATTTTCAGACTATACTAAAATAACGCCAATAAATCCAAAATTTTAAGTCCCAAAACGAAATTCTTCTAACTTTTTGATTAATTAATTAATGAAATTAAGCATTAATTAAATCCCAATTAAAAGTATCTTATTCACGTACCAAAGTCACGTAGTGTATCACACAAGAACAAAATGACCACAATGAACCAAAAAAATATTGGTTCCAAAAATTAATTCCAATCACTTTCCTATTAATTAAATTAATTCAATTAATTAATCACCGAATTAATTACATTTTAGTTAAATTATCTCACTTTTGACATATGTCTTGTTATGTTTACCTTAAACTCGATCGATCGTCATAAAATTATACCACTTTACTAACATAATGCCAATGAATCCAAAATGCCATGTCACGAATCGAAATTCTTATAACTTACCAATTAATTAAGTAATAAATTGAAGAAATTCTTTAATCTCAATAATTGTTGTTTACAACCACGTAGCACATACAAAATGCCAACATGAGTATCAAATATAAACAATGCAAGTAAATTTTGAAAATAAATAGTCCCAAACTTAAGTTCATGCTACTTTCCCGTTAATTGAATCCACCACAATTTATTTTCCGTAAAATAAGCTTGCAAATCTTTCCTAGTTTGGCTGTGTTAATTTTACACAACAAATGGTGATTAAATCAATTAATTTAATTAATGCACTAAGTCAATTAACGGGAAAGTAGAATGAACTTCATTTTGGGATTATTTATTTTCTAAAATTATACTTGCATTGTTTATATTTTAATACTCCTGTGGCATTTTGTATGTGCTACGTGGTTGTCAACAACAATTATTGAGATTAAAGAATTTCTTCAATTAATTATTTAATTAATCAGTAAGTTATAGGAATTTTGTTTCGTGACATGACATTTTGGATTCATTGGCATTATGTTAGTAAAGTGGTATAATTTTATGACGATCAATCGAGTTTTAGATAAACATAACAAGACATATGTCAAAAGTGAGATAATTTAACTAAAATGTAATTAATTCGGTGATTAATTAATTTAATTTATAATTTTTTTCATAACATTTATTCGTCTTAAGACTTTCTTTAAAATGATACCAAGGTCGACCACATTGTGTTGATTTAAAAAAAATTAATTGAGATTATTGTCATTATTTTTAAATAATTTAATTAATTTAATTAATAGGAAAGTGATCAGAATTAATTTTTGTAACCAATATTTTTTTGGTTCATTGTGGTCATATTGTTCTTGTGTGATACACTACGTGACTTTGGTACGTGAATAAGAAACTTTTAATTGGACTTTAATTAATGCTTAATTTCATTAATTAATTAATCAAAAAGTTACAAGAATTTTGTTTCGGGACCTAAAATTTTGGATTTATGGGCGTTATTTTAGTATAGTCTGAAAATTTTATGACAATCTAGCGAATTCTACGTATAAATAATTATATGTATACCAAAAAGTGCTATAATTGCAATACATTGTAATAATATATAAATATAATTAAAACTATTGTATTTACGGTAAAATTTCTAATAAAATTTTTTTTGTTAGAGCATTAAAAACCGAATAAAACACAACCAAGTTTATCCAAATCTGATGATTACTTCTCGAGTTACAACAATTTTAAGAATTATTTTGGCGGCCATCTTGTGGACGCCATGACAGGTGACTTATTTGCTGCCATGCGTGGTCGCCCGTGAAAATAACATTCTAAAATATGTGTTTTACCTGCTCCTTAATTTTGGTGCTGTTTTCCGGATTTGAAATGTTCCTATAGTTTTGGCAGCTTGTTCCAGGACTAATACGTGGTAAACCGAAAGAAGTAAATTTAATTATTTAAGATGGTAACATATATATATATATATACAATATATATATATATATATGAATTTTTAGACTTTTGTGGTTGTGATGTAGATACAGGTCTGTAAAGTACTCACATGCATAGTTTTTTTAACAAGGCAGCAAACCGTATAAAATACGTGATGTCATGTTAATAAGAAGCATTTTTATAATTATTGTTATTGTGACCTCTGGAACAGTTCATTTCCGTGATTGCAAAAACACTCGAGGCTCCCAGTCAGTCTTATCACTGACACTTTGACCTCTGACCTGTTCTCCTCACGCCACCCAGGGCTTTCATCTTCAGATGAACTTTGCATCTGAGTCGACTCGGCGAGTGTGGATTGGCCTAATTAAAACACGCCATAGCTGGACCGTGTGTTGGGTGTTTGCTATTGGATGACGGACCATCTTGTTTGTCTCTTGCTTCCAAGTCCACTGACGTGGTGTTGCTCACCGCTGGTTGTATAAAGCGACGACTGTTATCTCTCCCATCATTCTCAGCCCAGAGCTTTGTTGTCTCATCTTTAATATTATTATCTCTCTGTCAACAATGTCCAAGGTGTTGTTTGCACTGCTTGTGATGGCAGGCCTCCAGGACGTCCGTGAGTAGCTCCTTCTGTTTCAGTTTTAAATTTCTGAATAATAACCATTCCAATTCCAGGCGTGCTTCCCGAACCACCCTATAAACAATCTAAACATAAAATATCAATTTTCAATTTCTCCAAATTGCTAACATTAACTCAATTTTAAGGGAAACCATAATAATGCTTTTAATCATGTCGTCAATACATGTGTTGTGTTGAAGTTTTATTATTTCCAGGAAACACACCGATTTCATGTAAATATATTAACAAATTGTTTTTTGAATTTATACTATAGAAGAATATAAAATTGTTTCAGAATGGCAGGTTTATCAGCACAGGTCCCTGATGAAAATTCTTGTCAACTTTACTTGTTAAATGTTAGACTAAATTGGACAAGAATGTCAGTAACAAGAACAGACAAGATCAGACTCTATTATGACCCATGTTAACAAGACAAGAACAAGCCATTCTAAGTAAGAATAGACAAGACTAGATACGACAAATTGAATGTGTAATTTTAGAAACAACATAAGTCCATTTTTTCGATTTCCGGTTTTATTTTTTTTCATATTTAGATCGACCTTACGGACAGTTCTGTATAGAAACAACATAATTTTCATTCACCATCATTTTTCGATAGGGTCTCAAATAGTTCATTTTTAAAATAGAAACAACATAAGTCAATGGACTAATGTAGTTTCTAAAATTACTTTTCAAATATTTTCATGTCAGTCATTTTTAAAGGCAGTGTAGCATTGTGTAACCAATTTCAAAAGCAGTGTTGACTTGTGTCATCAGCTGTGCACTTAATTAATTGAACGGGACAACGATCTTGATTGAATCAACGGCATATTAGGCCTATTACTCGAAAACTAGAACAAACCATTACCAACTTGTGCAATATATGCCTTATAAAAAAAAAAGTTTTTTTTTGTAATAAGCCATTTTGTAATTCATTAAATACCTGACTAAATCACCCTCATTTCCCAAAAATTTAATTATAATTTTAGAAACAACCTGACTTTTGCATTTAAAATTTTTTAAAATTTAATTTAACCATTTCTAACTTGTGCCAAGCATACCATATAATTTAAAAAAAAAGTTTTTAGATAATAGCCATTGTGTTATTCATTAACTACCTGACAAATCACCTTCATTTTCAAAAAAAAATATATAATTTTAGAAACAACATAATTTTTTTAGTTTTAAATGAAATATACAGGTGAATATAAATTCTTCCCCAATTTATTTTTATTTTTTATAATTGTTTAATACATACTAATGATCAGGGAAAAGAAAATATTCATTTATGACATGTTAAGAGAATCTAGAAGGTTTTATTTGATTATCTCAGAACTTACTTTTTGGACTTATGTTTGTTTCTAAAATTACACATTCAATTCTTACTAAACCTGACTTGACTAGAAGACACTAATCTAGATGAGAATAGACAAGACTAGATACAATGAATCCTTACTAGAGCTGGCTTGACTAGAATACACTAATCTAGATGAGAATAGACAGGACTAGATACAACAAATCCTTACTAGACCTGACTTGACTAGAATACACTAATCTAGATGAGAATAGACAAGGCCAAAAAATACTGGTAGGCCTATAGCTAATTGCTTTGCATTAAAACAATGATAGCTGTAACCATAAGGTGACAATGGTAAATTATGATTGCTCCTGCAATCCTGCTTCTTTGCCATTTTAGCTGAAACAATCATTGTAAGTTTTGAGAGAATCGGGTAACAATGGCCTCTCTCTCTCTCTCTCTCTCTCTCTCTCTCTTCCAAATTTTGAATTTAATCTGGGAAAAACAAACATTAATATGGTTAAGTGTCAGTTGGGTAACAATAGTTTTATCTCTCACCGAAGGCTGCCTGCATATGTCTGTGGAAAGTCTACAGTATAGTGTTATTTTATAATATTATCATACAGTTTAGTGCAAATTGGAACATTGGGTTTTGTGGCATTAAATCTGAAATCAACATGGTAGTGTATTATTAATTTCAGTGAGTAATAATGTTTCACTCTTGCTCCAAGGAAATCTGAAACAATTTTGTTTATTCAAGAGTGGTGACAATGAATAAGGTAAATATATTTCTCTCTAGGGCTCGTTTGCATTCATCTGATGAATACACAGTGGTATTGTATATTAACGTAACATGGTTTCTTCATTGACTGAAATAAACAAGAATATTCTAATCATTGGGCATGTTCACTCTCTTCACAAGGCTCCATGCATCTTCTTTTAGATATTACAACGGGTTACAAAAATACATATGGTTTCTGGCTTGTTTTCATTCAATCTGAAATAAAACAATTATATTTATTACCGGTATCAGTTGGCAAAGTTCGCTATTTCGCTCACCAAGGCTTCTAGATGAATCCGAAAGTATTTTGTTTAAGATTTAGTCAACAATCAGATAACAGTGTTTGGCGCATCTTCAATGCTTGTTTGCCATTCAATCTAAAACAATCATATTAGATTAATAATCGATGGGCCAATGCTACACTCTCACTCATCATGGCTTCTAGAATGAATCTGAAACTGTTTTGGTTTAAGATTAGTCTCCCCCTATCGGATAACCAGTGGTTGTGGTTGTGCTCTCCCAGTCAGGTTGAATTCAATCTGAAAAATAATTAATAATCATTTTACAATGTTTGCTCTCTCGCTCACCAAAAAAAAAAGCTTTTTTTTTTTGTGTTTTTTTTTTCTTGTTTGATCTGAAAACTGTTTTGTTTTAGATGAATCTCAAGCAGCATAACATTGGTTTGCTCCTCAGCAGGTTTGAACTCAATCTGGAAAAATAATTAATAATCAGTTGCAATGTTTGCTCTCTCGCTCACCAAAGCTTCTAGATTGACTCTGAAACTGTTGTGTTAATCAGAATAACAGAGTGGTTGCTCTCCTCACGGTGTTTTTTCATTCAATCTGAAACAAAACCGGGGCTTATTTTTATAAACAATCCCCGTAAATGTTTCTTGCTTTTTGATAATAACCTGAAACAACAATGAAGCAACAAGCAAGGGACTGGGTTACTAATTTAACACTCTTTGGAAGATTGCTGTGGTCTCACACAAGCCTGTCCGGCCTGCTTGCCTTCGACGAATGCAACTTTTGGGCAACTGGGGACTGTCGAGCACTCTGACCACGGCATGGCGTCGCCATGCAAGACATAGCTGATACATGTGGCTGGCAACTCAAGAATTCTCCATACAATATGGACAAGAATGCACTTATCAAGAGACGAGTAACAAAATTAGACAGATCCAACAGGACAAGAACAAAGAAGTCCACAAACTACACCGTCACTAATGTCAATGACAAGAATAGGGTAGTTCCCACTAGATGAAAGATTAAACAAGAATATACTAAATCACACAAGAGCGGATTTTCAAAGAGACAATCCATCATAAACCTTTTGTAAACGCATTGGGCACATCTCTAGCCGAGCGTGGTTAATTTTTCTACTCGGGACAGTCTTCCTCTTCTAGTTCTGTTGAACATGAGGTTGTTGCCAAGATAATTTTGAAATATTTATCTAATGGCTGTGTTTTTTTTTATTGTATTATTTCAGTCCGCATTTTAAGACACAAATCCAATCCTTGTATCAGGAAATTGTAAATTCACTTAATTATAAAATTACTGACAGTTGTAGCTCAGCAGTAAGCTAAGCTTTTCTTCGTAACAAACGCGACTCACAAGGAATGGTCATTTCCTTCACAACTGCGTGTCCAAAATACCTCGCAACCCGAAAAGGTTTACGGGGCATGTTTCACATAATGAATTAAAAATGGTTCTCGCTTAAAAGGGGGGCCGGGTACGAATCTAATTCAGTAATGGGTGGGGTAGAAGAATGGGAGGAGGTGACAACACAAATTAAAAATAATTCCTCTTCCTCTCTTTGCTCTCATCCCGATAGTTGCAGTGAATAAAATTAATTATAAAGGTTTAGACTATAAGTGCCAAAAATTACTACTGGCCAAAGTGGGAATCCAATATATTGATACTGTCAAACACTAATGTATAATATGTTAGGCCTATACACTGTACAACCATGTAACCACCAACCCAATAATTATCTTATCAGTTGGCCGGTGGCCCATAAACTATCAATGTTTTACTTACAAAAATGCGTCCAAGTGCGTTTTTATTTGATTATTATTATTATTATGATAATTATTATTATTTCTTATTATTATTATTTTATTATTATTATTATTATTATTATTATTATTATTATTATATTATTGAAAAGGTGTGAAACAGGTCATTTCGACGAGTCGCGTGTTTACACTTACTAGTGTGGTGTTATTATTATTTTATATACTCGGTATAATATATACATATTATATTTACCCAAAACAAAATCAAACAAGGAAGCCATCACAACCACCTAAGCAACTTATTATTATTATTATATAATTATTTATTGATTAATACTGTTGTCCGCAGTTGTGACCCCGGTCGTGGGCAAACTTTTTGACGACTGCTATTAATCATCACTATGTCCCTTGAAGCGGGCCTATGCTTAAAAATCTTATATTTCTTATGCTTATTCTTATTCTTATCTTATTCTTATTCTTATTATTGGCTATTGTTGTTTTTGTTGTTGTTGTTGTTGTTTTTGTGAGACTGGGAACTGTTACTAAAAACGCATTCCTCTTTAAATGGCCAAGAACTTTAATAAACACAAACAATAGCTACAGTATGGGAAAACTTTCTCATATAAATGTCCTATTACCTATTATTATTATTATTATTACCTTCCTATTAAGAGCTAATTCTGTCAGTAAAGATTTAAGTCATTTATTTATAGCTCTTAAATTACTTTTTCTCAAGTACTTAACATTTTGCATTTCCAACACTGCCTCATCAAAATCGCTAACACAATGTGATTTTGAAAAAGTTTTGGTTTAACTTTGTTTTGCACTCGGGATTGAATTTTAACCTACGGTTTGAGATGAAGTAAGACTTGTTTACGACTCTAATTCTGAGAACGCGTGGACTGTGGGACCTTCCGAGGGTACAAAAAGAAAGAATGGATTTAGATTTATAGTCACTGATCACTAGAAAGTTTTTTCGCTTACTCGGAAAGTAGTTCCGAAAGTCGTTCTTTCCTTACGATGCATGGTAACACCGATCGCGACGAATCTTGACAGGTCGTGGACGCAATACGAACCGCACTAACGTGAACCCCCCCGGTGACCAATCGCAATGGGCCTCGAGACCCGGTATCTTTGAAATCGTTAGTAACGAGGAGTAACTCCTTTCAAATTCTAGGTTGCCTGGTTGATTTATAAATGTAAAACATGTTGATTTAACTTATTGTTATTTGTTGTCGATTTTCTAACATTTTGAAAAAGAAAGTCAACAAAAGTTCGCTGAATGAAAGAGGACTTACACAGCAAATGTTTTTTTTTTTCGGGACATCCCTCCAACGCCAATCAACCATTGTAATTACAATGTGTTGGATTATAGAAAAACAACGCAAGTGCAAAATTAGATGTTGAGCAAAGGTTTGTTATTTTTTTTAATTGAAACAACACCCTTGTTTTCCATTCTTTTACAGGTAAATGTTTTTTTTACATACTTTTTTTATGCACGAAATTTTATCTGCCGGTACAAAACTCGTATTTGTACCCCCTGACAAAATAGATCAGTGCACCATTAGACCGTGTGATTGAAATAAATACTTTAATATTCACTCAACATTAGACTGTTATTCCAGATTATTCCGCTGGTGAAAGACATGTGTTACTTCAAATTTTATAACTAAATTGCTCATAATTTTAATTTACACTCGGCGTGTTGACTACACTATAGTCCAAAATGGTAATATATTTATGAAGGCACCCTCCCACCCTAAAAACATCAGGGGTAATAAAATAAATCCTTGAATCATTTTTGTAAGTCAAATACATTAATTGATGCAGAGGCGTAGCTAGAAACTAAGGCAAAGGTGCCTGATGATGGGTTCATATTAAACGTTATGAAAACAATTTTAAAGCACAGCTAAACAAAAACGTTTCAAGGGACCTGTCAAATCTCTTAGCTTAAATACGCCAGGTTTAGGAACAATCAAGAAATTATTTCTCGTGAAAATCGCTTCTCGACGAAAAAAAAACAACCTTATTTTGATGTAGGAATTCACGGAGGTAGGCCATATTCTCTTCCATGAACTCGTTATATAAAAATAAAAAAAATAAAATCTGCCCCTCCAAATTGAATAGATCGAACACCACAGAGCGGACTGGAAGCAAATAACAACGCATGTACGTACTTAAAAGTTGAAACCTAACGAGCAGTAAACTACTACTATAGGGTATCATCAAGATAATTTGGATATCAACTATTCTGCCGATACAAGGCGACGAAACCTTTTTTTTGTTTTTTCCTAACGATATTGAGGTAAAGTCTGCTAGTACTGACAAACTGTGGTCTCACCGTCGTTTTCTTTTTTTAAATAACTTATTTGGTTGTCTCCACCCCATGACTAGTGTCGTTACTCGTGTTACGGGTATTTATATGAAGGTCGAAGGCGGGGGGGGGGAATGCTTCAATTTCACTTACCCCGAGAAAAATAGGTCGGTGTTTTTTTTTTTGTCTGTTTGTTATCCTCTCTACCGGGCCCAAACGGCATATCCAAAACTTTATGAAAATTGGAATGGGACTTCTTCGAAATCTCTGAACTTAGACTTGACACGTTTTATGGAGTACAATCGCCGAAATATTTCTTGGTTTTTTTTTATTTTAACTAACTAGTAATGAAATTTTGCAATAAACAGAAAAAAAAATTGTCACACATGCACTTTCGAGCTAGGTCCACATCGGCAAAAAATCTTCCCATAAGAAATAACTGGGACGATCTTGTCTGCCCCGTGACCTAGCTTGTAGATTTTGATCCAAAAAAATATTGGACATTTATTGAACGTACTCTATACAGCCTTTTCTGTAAATTCTCTATATTTTGTTTTGTAATTTTGGGCCGTAGTTTTGGTCCAAAATATGCTGATTACCAAGATTAGAGTGTGATTTGAATGCATATTTTTGCGTGTTTGAGGGATATTTGGCACAGTTTCAAGACACGATGTAAAAAAATGGCATTTAGGTCGATGTACTATGCTCTAGTATCTATGGTGAGACCAAAAAAGAAGCAGTTTAAAGCCGATTTAAGAAATTTCCTGAAGAAGCAAAACACCACATTTTCGTAATTTCTGGATCAAAAAAAGTTGAAACATTCGTGTTAATCACGTTACAAGATATAATTTTTTAAACGGTCAGTTTAGTGTAGTATTGTGCTACTAGATCCTGCACTAAAAAATTTTTTTTTGAGTTAATAGCCCCTTTACTTAACTTTAAGGAACGTTTTGAAATCACGAAACTTAGATATGTTATTATTTTAGGTCAGATCTAAGAAATAAGTTCTTTGTAGAAATTGTACTATTACATTTTTTTCCTCCCAATTTTTTAAAGATATTTTTGTGATATTCGGCCGATTCTAACCCAACGGGTGTGGCTCCAACGTTCATATTTTACATGGTACATTAAGATTATAGTGATGTAGTGCCTTTTTTAAAGACAAAGTTGAAAAAGTGTGCTGACATCATGAAATAAAGGTTTTTAATATAAGCCTTTTCTAGTGTATAATACTAATTATACCTAATAATAACAAGTCCTACAGAAACTTGAACAAAAATCACAATGTGTTCCTAGAGATTTGTTTTTAGTAATCATAGGCACAGAAATAGTCAACACAACAAGCTCATCATCAACCTCGACTGGAAAGCGTTAACGAAGCTTCCTAGTTACTACGAACCGCGTGTTGCTGTTAGTTTCTTTGTATTATTTTTGAATTATGCTCATACCGTAATGCAGGAGTCGGATGATTTGTGTACTTCATTGTGTTGGGTACCTGCTATTTAAACGCAATTGTAATTATTCACCCTTATTGTATCAGTGTAAGACTGTGAGTGCCATAAACCAATACGTTATAGTCCTCTCGGTGCGAGTGGTCTATACGTATACTCATGTTTGAAGGAAGGATCATAATAGAATATGTACCGTTATTAGATTTGCGGGAGTTATCCATCATTTTTATTTGAAAATTTCGATGTAGTTGTTGGAGGACCTTCTTATGTGGGTACATCCAGCATCAATTGCTTGAGACGAAATATATCATACTGTCATCTGGACAACGACGAAAAGTCCTAAGTAAAACGTTCCAATTAATTCTAGATAATTTCATGTAGCCTACTACTATTGAGATGCCGAGGTTACTGTGGCAGCATCGAAATCTCTGTACATGTAACAAAGTGCCTTTGACAAAAAATATATATAAAATATTCTTACTGTGAAAGATGGTTTTTGAGAATGGGAAACCAAAAAAAAAAAAAAAAATAAAAGGAGCTACGGTACGTATATTTGTATGAACATTAGTTGTAAACGGACTGGAAAACAAGCCTATATTACGATCTTGTGGGTCAGTAACAGAATATACCTAACCATTACCATACCAGGCTTGTTAAATATATTTCAATAATCTTCCCATGAATTAAATTAATTATTGCGAGGAACGCATTTTGAATAATTAGCAAATAAACTTCTCCGCATAAGTTGTTGTTATAAGTTTTTTTTCGAATTTTGTACGAAACATCCGATGAAAAGAAAGATGTCCTCCTGAAGAAGAAAGAAGAAGTTTTGAATGATCACAATCTGTACGACTATCATTTTAACTCTACTTATACACCCATAATTAAAGGATATTATAACACCCATCACAAAAACTTGTAGAAATACCGCCAAACTCTACACACTCAAAGGAAATGAATCTAAAAAAAGGGCCAGCTCATCTACCCTTCCACTAAACGTACAGTGTCCCATAACAGCATCCTCGAAAAGCTTTTCAAAATAGAATTTGCGATTATTAATTTAACGTAATAGTTTTATCAAAGTTCTTTTTTTTGTAATTAATTTAAACGTAAACATGCAAATTCTATTTTGCCAAAGCTTTTCGAGGATGCTGTGTATGGGACACCGTACGTTTATGTGGAAGGGTAGATGAGCTTGGCCCTTTTTTTAGATCTCATTCCTTTTGAGTGTGTAAGGTTTGGCTGTATTTCTACAAGTTTTGTTATGTGTGTGATCTCATTACTTTTTCAAGTTCCATTACAAAATTATTTGCTAAAATATAATATTTTTATCAAAGTTGATTTAAATTCTATGGTATTAGCAGTAACAATATAGGATGTAAAATATCTAGACCCGGATTCATGTACATCCTGGGTATAGGTGGTATAACCATGGTATAACGACGGTATAAGGACTGGACCCCAATTCTTGAGTTCGTGGGAGATGAGTTGAAACGCAATTTGAAAACGAAGTCGTTTTCGTTTTCGAAGGAATTGGTATTCTTGAACGGTATCGTGGAAAACGTCATGGTTGTGAGTTGAAAGCATTGATATTAAACCCTATGGTTGAAAGAGTATCACGAAATCCAAACACTTTAAAAAGATTTGAGTATAGCAAAGAGCTCGAAAAAGTTCTATATTTATTCTAGATGGCAGTGCCTTCAAAACGCGGGTCAATCGAAAGACAAGTTTGTATGAAATGATTGATTGTTGCAATTATGTAAACAACAGTTGAGCAAGTTCATATCAAAACAATGTTGTGCTGGCATAGGGTTGGCTAGGCTTGTCAAAAACATGTAATGTAAGTATGAATTTTACTAGTCCTATAGCCAAATGGAACTTTAGACCTACACTGTTGTATTATAAATTATTTTCTACATCTGGGCCTAGGCCAGGGACGGTTTCTGATTTGTTTTATGAGAGTATAATGACACCTTTTCCTCGTTCCACACAAAGAAGAAAAGTTTTTAAATGTCCGCCATTTGTTTACGTATCGCACTTTCCCGCCTAACTCTGCTTATACCGTCAACAAGTGTCAAGTAACTATGGTTACTTGTTGTTATATGCCAAGTGTTTAAGGCTTATTTTAAAACCTTTATTTGGAAGCCTTCCAACAAACTTTTTCAACTTTTTTTTTCAAAAGAGACTATCATTCTATAACCTTAATGTCCATGATAAAATATGAACATTGTAGCCCCACCCGTCTGGTCAGAAATCGCGGGCCGACGTATTAGATGTTAGCAGTAGCTAGCAGTAGCTAGCAGTAGCTAACATCCTTAAAGTGATTTTGAGCAGTTTTGAAGACATTTTTTCACCAAGAAGGAATGGTCGTACCCAATAAAATTTGGCATGTGTTGTCAGGTACCTAAATCCCCTCGATTGTGATAGTTTTCAAGTTCACATCACGTTACATGACGGCTGGTAACACCTCGAAATCACACCCAACTCTGCTTGGTGTATAAGGTGCTTGAGTGTGTAGCGCACCGCGGCTTGGCTGCGGCGCCCTAACGGGCACCTAGATTTTATATTGTAGTTCATAAACTAAATTCATGTTTAAAATAAAGATCGATGGTGATTGAAAACGGACACTACCTCATGATGTCCGCACATAAATTTCACAACACTTCAACCCACACTGAGACATACTGACAATTTTAGTGATTTCAGTATTCAGTATTTATTGGTATTATACTTATTAATGTTAAAATGCGTTGTACATATCACAATATAACAATGAATGGTATATAAAATGGGGTTTAAATGTATTGCATGATCCTTTAGTTTTTACATTTTGGTGTATACATCATAAGTCAGAAGACTGAATACTAATAACTAAGTCTACCCCCATATTCTTGTCATTGACAACTACTTGTGTAGTTTTTGTGTGTCTTGTTCTTGTCATAGTCTAACACCTATCTCTTCTTGTTAAAATACGCTCTAGTGTGGAATTTTTAGTCTATCTTTGTTTAATACTTCTTCTAGTGTGAACTACCGCTATTCTTGTCATTGACAAGTACTTGTGGTAGTTTAGTGTGATCTTCTTGGTTCTTAGTCCATAGTCCTAAACAGTCTATTTTGTTAAAATACGCTCTAGTGTGATTTAGTCCTAGTCTTGTTAAAATACGGATCTAGTGTGATTTAGTCTATTTTGTTAAAATACGCTCTTGTGAGATTTAGTCTATTCTTGTTTAAATCTTCTTTAGTGTGAAATACCCTATTCTTTCATTGTACAAGTTACTTTGTGTAGTTAAGTGTGATCTTCTTGGTTCTGGTCATAGTGTAAAATCTAAACTAGTCTATTCTTGTTAAATACGCTCTAGGTGATTTTAGTCTATTCTTGTTTATCTTCTTTCTAGTGTGAAAATACCCTCTATTGCTTGTCATTCGACAATACTTGTGTAGTTTAAGTGTGATCGTCTTGTTCTTGTCCATGTGGTTCTTGTCTAATCTTGTCACTTGTGGCTGTCTTGTGTATTTTTGTCCATGTCTTGTAAATAATTCTTGTTGTTTTCTAGTCAAAAAATGTTCTTGTCTGTTCTTGTGTCAACTGACTAAATAGATACACTAAACAGACAAGATTTTTTTCATCAGGGGTCCACTGCAAAACATGTTGCTGTCCTGTATGTTTTTGCACAAAGCTGTCCTTATGTTTAGACGTCCGTCTGGGAAACCCGACACCCGGTTTCAAACCCCGCTCGAGTTGTATATTATTGTAGCTCTATCATTGTTAATTGTGTGTCTAGAAATAAGCCCTCGTTATATCTGCACAAGGGTAACTTAGAAAATATTCTATGTATCGGGTGGTCAGTGCAAAGGCATCAGAATTCCTTGCAGGTGCTGTACCATGTATTCAGGACGCGAAATGTTGCAATATTTTAACAAGTTTGTTAGACGCAAGATCGGTTGAGCAGTGTTAATATGTCCGGCCCGGCGTCCAGTGGGGTCCCCTAGTAGGTTACCGAAAACCATGTCTATCATCAAAAAATTAAATTAGATCTAAAATCAACATCTTTTTTTTTACACCTTTTGACTTCTAAAAATATATTCCTATTTGATATTTTGAATGTATACTTTTTTAGGTTTCACAAACTTACTTTATGTGTCAGGGCAACAAATGGAATTTATTTATCTTGTTTTTTTGTTTATTTTGGGTAATGTGTTTTCCGTTCTCTGTTAGTGCCACCACGCTTCCTGAAAAAAAGTGACGTAAGTGTGGACAAACATCTGTGTCACAACCTCTGATGTCGTGTCTCCAGGTGTCGCGTCCCTTCAACCTCAACATCAGTCCAGACATGTGCGTGTGAACGAGCACGCAGACTGTCTCATTCACCTGCTCCGCTGACGTGGCCCTCGCCTCGGGTGTCAGGTCCAGTGTTTGGGACGGACGTTAGAGCAACAGGCAGGTCCGCTGCTGGAGCTGAGCCGGGGCCCTCAGTCCCAGGCCGACCCTGCCACCATTGACAGCGGCTAAAACCGGCTACAGCTACAGCGGCCGGGGTCTGTGGGCCGGGACTGCGGGGTCCTCCGCTGCAGGTGGCGGGCTTACAAGGTGTGATGGTCGCCTGTCGCGTCCAACCGAGGGCAGTGGCTCAGGAGTAACGCCTGGGCCGACCGCTATGCTACCGGGTGGGAGTTGAACACAGTCTTCACACGGTATAGTATCTGTAAATAACACGGGATGTGAGACATGTCCACCCACCCTCACAACCTAGGACGGAATAATACAATAAACTCGACCACGTCACAGTAGAGACAGAGTATCGGGGCAGTACAAGTGGACACAGTGTATTGAAGGTTTCCTAAACTGGTTAAATTTAATATTGTGGGTCGAGGGTCTTGTGTGGAAGAGCCAGGGCACCATGTACAGATTCCCAAGTCCAGAGTTAGTGCAGGAGTGAGATTATTTTTTCGTAAAATATATATTGCAATAGACTGGGGTCTCGAACGCACAAGTTGAAGAAAAAGTTTTTTTCGTACTGGTAAACCTGGTTGAAACAGTACACGGTTTTAGGCCAATCTTATTTTCTAACTGTAGTGTGGATACACTTCGTGCGGGTCTTTATTGATATGGGATCGACCGTCTTAACACGTGTTGTCCACTTTTTTGCTCTTTGACAAGAACCTTGAATTGTGACATGGTAGAAACGGTTTTTTTGCCTGACTAAACAAAAATGGTCCCTGAATAAAAACTTTTTCTCCACATCATTGGTCCGTGATTGAGTGAAGATGATTTTGAAAAAGAGTTGAAAAAAATTTGTTTTGGTTCTCCTTTTTAGGCTCAAATTGGGCTATAACCCGGTTTTACAATGTCAAATCAGGGTTTTTTGTCCTAGCTCAAAACGGTTAACACCGCGTGTTCAGACAGTCCGATCCCTGATCTAAAAACCCTCCGGACGGGGGGGAGGGGGGTGACACGAATAGCTGAGAATTTGGTGAAATGGAACCGATTGAACGCGTTTTAAGTTTTATAATGGTCCCAACGAAAGAATGCAGGTAACTCGAAATTGTTTTACCAACATAACAACTTTGGTCATTCTATATCACGCTAGCTCAGCGTGGATCTTGCACACGGAGGAACTCTGTGATCTAGGCACGATAATTTTTGCTTGCGTTGGTAAGTATTTTCCTTTTCATACCAAAGACTGACATTCTCTTTACCGCGCATTCATTCTACCCCTCTACCGACTGCCACGCATCTGCATTCTTGCATCCAGTTTTAGAGAAAGATTTTTCCACGTTTTCAACTAGATTTTTCCGATGTCTTACGTTGAAATAGGCCTAGGAAGTTTTCCATGTATCGCCTCGCCTGCACTACTCTGTACTTGGCTTGATACCCGCACACAAACATGCCGCAGGGTTGACCCCCCTCCCCCCCCACACTTGTTGTTGTTGTTGTTGTTTGAGCCAGAAAGTGAGCCTAGCAACAGTGTTGAAACTCTCCTCTGATATCAACGAGAAGTTTCCTGGTCGACATGGTTGGCTGGAGTTGAACCACTAGAGCAGTGTTGAACCGGTCTAGTCTGAGTGACAACAACACGGAAGGTGTTTCTTTCTCCCTCGTTACAGACGATGCCGCCCTCCCTCACACCCGGACAACACAGAGAGAGCAGGTTGTCCTCCCGGGCGGGGAGGCGAAGTACATGATGAAGGCGGGGGAGCCACTGAGACGCTGCTGGTTCTCCCTGCTTAGCGAGTCTGGTTGGCTCAGGTTCTCCCAGGGAGCCGGGTCTGACCACAGCACCGGCCGGCATCTCTACCTCGGGGCCGGACTGCAGAGCGGAGAGTGTGGCCTCCATCTTACCAACATCAGCGAAGCGGACAACGGACCGGTCAGGGGTCTTATTGTCTCTTTCACAGACAAGTATGACTACAGATACACTGCGCTCGTCGTGGCACGTGAGTCAAGGTGTATTACTCATTAGGGTCAACCAGATATATTTGATACAACATTATCATTGTTTTTACTTCATTCCTTGTTTAATATTTGCAAGAAAAGTAAGCAAGTTATAAAGTTTATTTTGTTTCCTTGTCTCGGAGGCAACATCACCGGGAGCAGAGAAACCTATTAGAGGTTTATTATTATTAAAACATGTTTAATATTATATTTTTGGTAGACTATAAAGCTCAACAATTAAACAGGTATTGCAAGATGTTAAGGCTGAGCCAAGTTAGTCCGGGTGAAGCGATATTTGTCAAACGTCTATTGCACTGAAGAAGTATCAAGTTGAACCGTGAAAAATTACTTTTTCGAAAATGGTAAAAACTGGTTCAAACTGGCACCCAGTTTTACCTTATTTTGACCGTTCGTGTCAACATGCCCATCCTGGTGTTTTAAGATACGGAATTGACCGTCTAAGCACGATGGTGTCAATCGATTTATGCTAGAACAAAAACTTTACATTTGGCATGATAAAATCCGTTTTTTGACGGATTTACGCACATGGTTCGATTGAAAATCTTTTTTCTCTACATCATCAGGAGCGATGAGTGTAGATGTGTTAGGAAATAATTCATTATAAAAAAACTTTTGGCTCACTTTTAGGTTCAAAAATGCGTTTTTTTTCAACGTTTGTACAGTTGACATTATTTACGGTTCGCTATGATTCTATTAGGATGGAATCGTCCGTCCAAACACGATGGTGTCAACCGATTTCCGCTGCTACAAAATCTCTACATTTTGTAGGCAACACAGCGAAAAGTACGCCCTTAAAATGAAAACTTTGGGTAGCCAGTCTCATCTTAAACCATTTTATTGCAAAAGAACATAATATAACAGACAAAAATGTTAAATTTCGCTAGTGCAATAACCCTATTCAACCTGCGTAGCTCATGAACTGTTTGTTTCCTCTATACGATAAACAAAGCTCTTCCTCAGTGTGTTTACTCAGTCATTTCCATGTGTTTGCTTCAGGTCGCCCCACTGCGCCCAACTCTACGCCTGGTCTACACGGGAGACAACGCACGGCCACCTGTTAGGTGCAGGAGAGTCGCCCTGTCCGCCAACATGGGTCCTGGGTCCTGGGCGACGCTGTCCTCCCTCAAGGACGTCATCACTCACAGCCACGCTCAGGACGAGTGGAAGGTGGCCCTGATGACGGGTTCTATCAAGCACGACTCTCACACTGCAGCTGCAGCCACCCCACACAACGCAAGGTCTTAAAGTGCGTGGGTCTCCCACGTCGACCTTGACCCAGCAACTGGAGGAACAGAGTTCTATCCTCATATACTGGTGAGTTTTAAAAATCTGGGTTTAACTCTTGATATTCATAATGTTTAACTTTCATCAACATACATCGATTAATAACTACATGAATCATAAAGCAAATTTGTATGTTATTAATTTATGTTTTAAAACTACGTTATTGATGTTAAACTTCTTTGTGTTTTTCAATATGAGTGTTAACGATCTGATAGTTGTTTATGAGAAATCCCTGCTCGAACCTAGCACCCACAAGTCCCAATAACGTTAGTACGTAGAATCTGCTCGAATCTCAGTTTGTGCATGACTGCATTGTGTAAATGTCCACCGTGGGGTATATGTTGGTGATGCTAATAAGTCATATACTGAAACACATACGTAGGAAAATGACTGATTCATTATTGATCTATATACATTAGAAGGTCGGATTTATGTCAGCGAAACAAAGGTTGCACTGAAATAAATATTTCTGTACAGTCCAATAAAATATCCTGAGTTCTAAGAAAAATAATATTTGATTTGCATGGAACTAGGAAATTCCCAACACAAATACAATATAGTGTTGAAACCAATTTGGAAATAATTACTTAGACATTTTTTTTTTTCAGTACGCACCACCACGACCACAACAGTGCACTGCCAGTACACTGCCAGCACCTCTGCCAGTACCACTGCAGTACAAGCCCTCAGAGTCAGCAAGGCTAAGGCAGCGACCAACATTCTCGTGGTTTACTGTTAATTCGTTTGTGTTTTTCTGTAGTGCACATCTGAACTAAAACAGTATTTTAATTATCTGATGTTTTTAACTCACATTTTCTACCTTCCTTAATTTTAATACAATATTTTAGAATGATTAATTATTCATTCCCCACATCATCTAACAAGTACAGAAATTAATTCAGACTCTTTTGCTATATACTCGACACAATTTTAATGCATTTTCTGGTCACTAATAAGATCTATATAGCAACAGTTAGCATCGTTTTCGAGGCATTAACATCCATTTTCACAACCAGTTTGTTTTGAAACAAATTAAAGAGATTTGATAATAAATGTACAAATTCCATTTTAAACTCAATTTCAATGTTATTGATTGACCTTTTCTAGGCCTGTTATCAGTGTCGCCCGTGAACTCTGACACGGATAGTGATAACACTGTGAGGTCACCGGAGTGTTGTTCAAAGCCAGCGGTGTTGTTACCAACCAAGATTAGACCGGTTTAAGTAACAACATGAGATTCACTGTTTATATGTCACATGATGGTCACTTGTTTTTTTAAGGTGGTTACAAAGATATAATACACGCACATAAAAAAAACTTGTAGAAATAACGCCAAACCTTACATACTCAAAGAATAGATCTAAAAAAAAAGGGCCCAGCTCCATCTACGCGCTTCCACTTAGCGCATTCTTAATTCACTAACGTACAGTGTCCCCGTAAACAGCATCCTTGAAAGCTTGGCAGAATAGAATTTGCAATATTAATTTTGTAACCGTTAATTTGGATTGAGTGTAGCGAGCGAAGCGGATTCCATTTCACTACAATGGAGACAAAAAATCCGGAATGTTTTTTTTTTTTCTGTATTTTTTGTGTGTTTTGTTAACACTATTCCGGCTAAACCGATACTCCGATTGGCGATGACATTTTATGGAGGGCCTTCGAAATTTCTGAAACTAAGACTGCCACGTTTTTGAGCGCAATCGAAAATTTTTTCTTATAAAAAACTCAATTTTCGATTTTTTTCGATTTTTAAAAAAATTCTTCGACTATAAACTTACATGCCTATAATCCCGATTGTAATGATTTTTTAACAGAACTCTTACTTTTATGAATTAAGATATTCGTGTGAAATTTGAGCGTAATCTAAAAAATTATTTCTCATGAAAATCGTATTTTATGGGTTTTTTCTTTTTTAAAACAATTCTTTGACATATAACACCTACATGCTTTATCCTATTGTAATGAATTTTTTATAGAACCTTAATTTCATGAATTAATATACTCGTGTAAAATTTGAGCGCAATCGAATAATTATTTATTATGATAATTGCAATTTTACAATTTTTTTCTTTTTTTAAAGTTACGTAAAAATTACGATTTATTAAAAAAATTAAGTTAATTTTTAATTTAATTTAATTTAATTAAAAAAAAATCTTCGACTTAGTTATGATTTTTTCACAGAACAACAGAAAATCCGCGTAACACAATGCAGCTCAATGCACCAATTACGCTCATCCAACAACGCGGCGGGACTTAAGCGTTTTCCTAGTTAATAAATCATCCAAGTTCTTTTTTTGGATGAGCGTAGTGAGCGTAGCGAGCGAAGCGAAGATTCTATTTCACTACACTGGAGAAAAAAATCCGGAATGTTTTTTTTCTTTTTTTTTGTATTTTTGTCTGTCTGTTAACACGATTCCGGCTAAACGGATACTCCGATTACGATGAAATTTTATGGAGGCCTTCGAAATCTTTGAAGTTAGAACTGCCACCTTTTTGAGCGCAATGAAAAATTATTTCTCATGAAAATCGCAATTTTACGGGTTTTTTCGTTTTTTAAACAAATTTCTTCGACTTATTAAGCGAGCGAAGCGAGCGTTTCCATTTGACTCTGCCGGAAAAATTAGTCACTGGTTTTGTTTTTTTGTTTGTTTGTTTGTTTGTTTTTTTGTTTGTTTTTTGTTTTTTTGTTTTTTTGTTTGTATGTCTCGCGATAACGTTCGAACGGAGGCTCGGATCGAGTTGAAATTTTCACCATCCGCAAGCTTTGTTCTCGATTGAATGCCATTAGTTTTGTGGCAAAATCGTTCAAAAAGTTAAAAAGTTACATTAAAGTTAATCGAAAGTTTTTTTTTCAAACTAACCGGCGACAAAATCTGAGATAGCCAAATCATTTAGAATGTCCGTCCGGTCACGAATATGTTAATTTTAGTTTGATCCGATAAGTAGTGTAGATGGAAATTACATTATAACAAAAGTAACGTTGCCATGGCAACGAAAAGACGCGCGAAGTTTCTAATGCACTGCCACCTAGAAGTAATCAAAATACTTTCGAGGAAGCAGTTTATTATTTGTCAACAAAGAGTTTAAATAGTTTTCCCAAGGAGTCAAGATCCTCTAGATGGCGGTGGATTTTAAAGTAAAGATTTAAACACGGGTTTACCCAAATACCTTGGCAATAATAAATAATACTGGAAACGCGAACGTCGTAAATTTTTAAATTTAAAAAAATGTGCAATGTGGGTCTAGCTATAGCACGTGCTCGCTTATCAACGCGTCCAACTGAGCGTTTCCTAGTAACACCTACATGCTTTATCCGATTGTAATAATTTTTTCACAGAACCTTAATTTTATGAATTGATATAGTCATGTGAAATTTGAGCGTAATCGAGGAATTATTTCTTATGAAAATCGCAATTTTACGATTTTTTTTATTCTTCGGCTTATAACACCTACATGTTTTATCCTATTACAATGATTTTTTCACAGAACTCATATTTCATGAATTAATATATTCGTGTAAAATTTGAGCGCATTCGAAAAATTATTTCTTATGAAATTTTAAATATTACGATTTTTTCCTGTTTTAAAATTACGATTAATTTAAAAATTAAAGTTAATTTTTTATTTAATTTAATTTAATTTTTAAAATATTTCAACTTAGTATGATTTTTTCACAGAACAACAGAAAATCCGCATAACACATGGAAGCACAATGCACCAATTACGCTCATCCAACAACGCGGCGGGACTTAAGCGTTTTCCTAGTTCTATTAATTCAAACGTAATATCATGCAAATTCTATTTTTCCAAGCTTTTCAAGGATGATGTTACGGGATACAGTGACACTGTACGTTTATGAATTAAGAATGCGCAAATATGGAAGGGTAGAATGAGCTTGGCCCTTTTTTAGATCTCATTTCTTTTGACTATGCAGGGTTTGGCTGTATTTTTACAAGTTTTTGTTATGTTTGTGATCTCATTACTTTTTCAAGTTCCATTGCAAAATTATTTGTTGGATGAGCGTAGCGAGTGAAGCGAAGATTCCATTTCACTACACTGAAGAAAAAAAATCGGAATGTTTTTTTTTTTTTGTATTTTTGTCTGTCTGTTAACACGATTCCGCCTAAACCGATACTCCAATTGCGATGAAATTTCTGGAGGCATTCGAAATCTCTGTTCTTAGAACTGCCACTTTTTGAGCGCAATCGAAAAATTCTTTCTCGTGAAAATCGCAATCTTACGATTATTTTCGATATTTAAAAACTTTCTTCGACTTATAACACCTACATGCTTTATCCAATTGTAATGATTTTTCACAGAACCTTAATTTTATGAATTAATATATTGGTGTGAAATTTGAGCCCAATCAAAAAATAATTTCTTATGAAAATAGGCAATTTTACGCTTTTTTTTGCGTTTAAAAACATTACGCTCATCCAACAACGCGCCTGAAATAGCGTTTGCGAAGCTTCCTAGTTAAAATATAATAATTTTATCAAAGTTGATTTAATTTCTATGGAATTACCAATAATTGGTTTGGTATTTCCTGTTGTTAATTATTAACATCTAGTGGCCCAAAGACTTGCTTTTTGTAAACAATGTAGTCGATCATTGTCTGATTTAGGATGATGCATTCTGTGTTTAGTAAGTGTAGAACGAGTTAATATTTCCAGCGCGTGGATGTCTGTCTGCGTCCATTTAATGATTCCGAATGAATATATCAGTACTGGAATAGCATATGTATTTATTGCTGTGATCTTGCTTTTACCGTTTAGTTGCGTCTTGAGGATAGATTTTAGTCGCTTCTTGTATGTATCTATCAATTTTTCTTTCATTACTTTATGTTCAATTCTGTCAGCTTGTGAGAATCCTAAATATTTGTATAGCCTACTTCGTTATCATCCATTACTCCAATCCTATTTCCATCATCTATAGCTGGAACTTTTCTGCCTGCGTAACCATACCCTTTTCGATATGTAGCGTCTTACACTTGTCTACTCCAAACTCCATGCAGATATATTGACTAAATTCAAATGTAGTATTGATTAAACTGTTTAGTTGAACAAAATTTGATGCATATAACTTGAGATCATCCATGAAGAATAGGTGAGAAATTGTGTGACATACCATATTATTGTCCTTAATTTTAAATCCGTATGTTGATTCGTTAAGCATATGCAACAGTGGGTTTAATGACAGACAAAACCATAATGCGCTAAATGAGTCACCTTGGAAAATGCCACGTTTAATTTGGATTGGATCTGTAGTTATCTGCTGGTTTTTCATATTTAGTTTAAGTGTTGTTCTCCATGTCTTCATTACTGTCTTTAAAAAGTTTACAATTACTGGGTTGATTTTATATATTTGTAAAATCTGAATAAGCTATGTGTGTGGTGTTGAGTCGTAAGCTTTCTTGTAGTCAATGTAGTTTACGTGAATATTCCTTTTCTTATTGTGTGCCTGGTTCATTACAGTAGAGTCGATAATGAGTTGTTCTTTACATCCCTGCGAGTTCTTACAGCATCCTTTTTGTTCCTCGGCCATGATATTGTATTCTTCGCAATGCTTATATACTTTATTTTATGCATGAAGTCAATATTTTATATATAGTTGGTAGAATGTAATTGGCCGATATTGACTTGGGTTCTTCGTGTCATTATTTTCCGGTTTGAGAAAGGTTCTCCTTCAGTAAAGAATTCGGGTATTTTATTAAGTCTTTATTATTAAGTCTTATTTGCAACAGAAAATAATTCCACTAGTGCAAATATAATATATGAACTTATCAATTAACAATTTAAGAACTAACAAATATAATCATAAATGTGGAACATGAAAACATACATCACTTGTATTGATATTCAAAGGCATATACTACTATTTCATGGTTGTGTTGGTTATGTGAATGTGTGTGTGTGTGTGTGTGTGTGTGTGTGTGTGTGTGTGTGTGTGTGTGTGTGTGTGTGTGTGTGTGTGTGTGTGTGTGTGTTTGTGTGTGTAGGTGCGTGCGTGAGTGTGTTGTTTAGTTGTCAACAATAGTGTCTTGTAAAACAGATTTAAATGTTGCAAGAGTTGAGACATTTTCTAATTTGATTGTGAGTAGTATTGAATTTCTTATACCAAAAATTTTGAATATTATCATTACCTGGTGCTTTCCAGCTATGTGTAGCACTGATTGTCGACTTTAATTCATCAACAGTTATACCTTCGAATCTCATCTCATTAACATCGCTCATCCTAGCTCTTTCGTCTTGAATCCATTGTGCATCCTGGTTGTGTGCTACCGGGTTACCCCATATTCCTGCCCAAAACTCTTCTATCTCCGTCTTAGTTGGTGTTCCATTTCCTGTTATTTTCTTCGGTACTCGATAGTTTTTGGTAAAACTGTTTTTTCCTTTTCTTTGAATATTCGGTTTGTTCTTTTCTAATGCTACATTCTCTATATCTTTTTAATCTCTTAGCAAGGAGCACTTACTTTTTGTTTAAGTGTATCCAAATATTCGTGAATGAATTTGTTCAGTGTTTCATGTTTTGTGTGAACCTTGATTCATTCAAATATATTTGGCAGTAGAGTACCACATTTATAGATCGATTACCCATTCGCAATTGTTCCAATCTACCGATATCTTTCCTAACTTATTATTTAAACTAATTATTATTATTATTATTATTATATTATTATTATTATTATTATTATTATTATTATTATTATTATTATTATTATTATTTATTATTATTATTATTGATTCATAGCAGTTGTCGAAAAAGTTTGCCCGCGGGTTATGCTTAAACACCATATATTCATACTACCCAACTCATGGGAGATGAGATGTGATTGAATTTATCCATGCAATCTTTCAGATTTGACAGCTACATTGCCGTCTTCTGTTGGATTTATGTCATGAAAGTCACAGTCACACAACAAATAGCAGTTTCCTAAAGGTTTGTTCTGTGGTCCCGGTAGCTTAATTGGTAGAGCTATGGCACGTTAAGCCGGAGGTTCTGGGTTCGAACCCCAGTCGGGGCAAACTTTTTCGACAACTGCTATGAATCAATAACTATGTCCTTAAAGGCGGCTTATGCTTAAAAACCATATATTCATTATTATTATTATTATTATTATTATTATTATTATCATTATATAATAATTATTATTATTATTATTATTATTATTATTATTATTATTATTATTATTATTATTATTATTTATTCTCAATTTTTCATGACATAATACACATTACACAATACAATATATACCAGTCAAACAATTGATGGTAGTGAGAATTAGAGCATGCCCAATAATACCACATAATATGTGCTCAAGACTTAGATTCACGTGGTCTCAGGTTCGACTCCCGCCACCGTAAAGACTCACTGAAATTATGTCAGTGTTTTTTGAACTCGTTAATGTGAATGCAAGGGATGAGTCCTCGTAAAAAGATTCTGGTCATTCATAAAGGTTTCGTTATGCGCGAGACCCTGATGTTCGAGGTCTCAGGTTCAATTCCCGTAATCGGATTGGAAACAACAAACGAAATTATTCTTTTCATTTATTTCACATTATTTTGTTTATTTAGTTTTGTCTGTCATGCAGCAGGAAGGAGCCACTAGACGAGCCACACCTTTCTTTAGCATCAAGTGAGGGGAACACTGTCCCTCTTAGGTGATGTAGATACAGGTCTTTAAAGTACTCACATGCATAGTTTTTAAAACAAGGCAACAAGGCGTATAAAAAACGTGATGTCATTTTAATGAAAACATTTTGTAATTGTTGTTGTGACCTCTGAAAAAGTTCATATTCGTGATTGCCCCAACACTCGATACCCAATCAGTCTTATCACTGACACCTTGACCTCTGACCTGTTCTCCTCACGCCACCCGGGGACGTTCATCTTCAGATGAACTTTGCAACTGAGTCGACTCGGCGAGTGTGGATTGGCCTAATTAAAACACGCCATAGCTGGACCGTGTGTTGGGTGTTTGCTATTGGACGACGGCCATCTTGTTTGTCTCTTGCTTCCAAGTCCACTGACGTGGTGTTGCTCACGGCTGGTTGTATAAAGCGACGACCATATCTAACTCATCATTCTCAGCCCAGAGCTTTGTCGTCTCATCTATAATATTATTATCTCTCTGTCAACAATGTCCAAGGTGTTGTTTGCACTGCTTGTGATGGCAGGCCTCCAGGACGTCCGTGAGTAACTCCTTCTGTTTCAGTTTTAAATTTCTGAATAATTAATATACAATTCCAATTACAGGAGTGATTCCCGAACAACCATATCAAGAAATCTAAACATAATTTATCAATTTTCAATTTCTCCAAATTTACTTACATTAACTCAATTTTAAGGGAAACCATAATATGCTTTCTATCATGTCGTCAATATATGTGTTGTGTTGAAGTTTTATTATTTCTAGGAACACACCAATTTCATGTCAATATATTAACATATTGTTTTTGAATTTATACTATAGAAGAATATAAAATTGTTTCAGAATGGCAGGTTTATCAGCACAGGTCCACTGCAAGAACATGTTGCTGTCCTGTAGTGTTGTTGCACAAAGCTGTCTTATGTTTAGACGTCCGTCTGGGAAACCCGACACCCGGGTTCAAACCCCGCTCGAGTTGTATATTATTGTAGCTCTAGAATTGTGTAAATTGTGTGTCTAGAAATAAGCCCTCGTAGTATCTGCACAAGGTAAATTATAAAATATTCTATGTATCGGTGGTCAGTGCAAAGGCATCAGATTCCTTGCAGTGCTGTACCATGTATTCAGGACTCGAAATGATTGCAATATTTAACAAGTTTGTTAGACGCAAGATCGGTTGAGCAGTGTTAATATGTCCGCCCGGCCAGTGGGGTACCCTGGTAGGTTACCAAAACCATGTCTATCATCACAAAAATTAAATTAGATCTAAAATCACATCTTTTTTTTACACCTTTTGACTTCTAAAATATGTTCACTATTTGACAAGTCGCGCAAGCGCGGCTTGAAGCCGCTACGCGGAGGGCGTGGAAAACCTCGTACTCGGAATACCTCGTAGTTGGAAAACCTCGTTGACGCGACAAAATCGCGAATCGGTCCGTGTACGGCCGCGATTCGGTAGTTTGCGGGTAACATTTGTCGTTTATCCGAAGTCCTGGGACAAATTTGTTTTACGGGACACTTTCGGTACGCCGCCGGACGCTGTCCGCCGCCTCTAAGTACGGTGAAAAATGATTTTCGAAATCGGAACATTTTGCGTCTTTTGTGTAAAATGTGTTAGAAATGTTTTCCTGGGACAATTGTTCGTGACTCTGATGTGAAAGACGCCACTTCATACTCACTTGTATGCAATGCTGCTATCGATACATTCCCTGCGCCACGTCATGAGCCACATTACGTCAATCCTCGGAACAGTCCTGACCTTGACAGAATGTGATGCTCCAGATAAGACGCGTCAGACCGGCCAAGCCAGGCCAAGCTATGAAACGATCCCAGTAACATCTGGTGTGTCTCGCCCGTCCGAAGGTCGTGAATCTCCTAGCCGTTGCCTGATTATTTGAAAATTCAAGGTTCGGTTGTATTACCATGTTAGGTTTTACATTTCCTTCTGATGAGGAAAAATCGCAAACCGAAACAGTTTTCCAGTTTTTCTTTCATTCTCGGCTATGGTAATTAAACAGTATAAATCTGAGGCGACAAATGCATGGCCAAGAATAATCAAAAAGTTCAATTGCTGACGCTTCCTTGTTTTCCGACACTTTTTCGGGACGTCGCCGGATCCTACCCGCCGCCCCGAAGCTGCGGGTAAAAGAGGATGTAGTAAAAAAATGTTATTACATTATTTAACAATTAAAAATAACCCCTGTTAATAACCCCTGCTGCGTTCGACCAATACGGTTCCAAAGACCCCAAGATGGACCCTATCGCACAAAAATTGCCAGAGCTATTAAAAGAAACAGTGTTTTTTTTATTTTTCCAAAATAGACCAACAATTTAAAAATAAAATAATTTAGTATAAGGGCCGTAAATCCCTCTGACGCCATTGGTATCGCCCCAAAAATGAAATGGCATGAAGATATTGATCAAATGTATTAATTTCCATTTCTAAAATCTCCCCCCCCCCCCCCCTCCAATCAAACTCTCGAAAATCGGATGTCTTGGACGCGGCCCTGTGACGTAATTGGAAAGAGCAAAACCGAAAAAAGTTACTAAATCCCAAATTCCCCTTTGGCACCCCAAAATGGGTGACGGTAGTCCTGGGTCAAAACACGTCAATTTCCCAATGCAAAAATTATGATCGTAACGTTTTTAGCCGTCCTGCAGTCCCTGTCGTGTTTGTTATGTACTGAAAACTCGACTTCACCCCCCCCCCTTCCCCTCTTCCACCTTCATATCCCCTCATCATGGCCCATCACGACGGAAATACTGGTATTAAACATAATTTCTGCAAAAGCTTGAAGATTGTGATCAAATGTATTATTTTCCATTTCAAAATCCCCCCCTCCCCTCCCCCCCCACTGAACTGTGTAATTGCGGCGTCTAGTCAAAACAGTCCTCGAAAATCGGATGCCTTGCACGCAGCCCTGTGACATAATTTGAAAGAGCAAAACCGAAAAAAGTTCCCAAATTTCACTAAATATTTAAGGTTTTTGTATGGAAAAGTCGACTTCACTCCCCCCTCCACCACCCACTTCATTCATAACCCCTCATCTTGGCCCATCACGACGGAAATACTGGTATTGAACATAATTTCGTCAAAAGGCTTGAAAATATTGATCAAATGTATTAAATCCCATTTCCAAAATCCCCCGTCGCCCCCCCCCCCCCCCAAACTGTGTCATTGCGGCGTGAAGTCAAAACAGTCCTCGAAATTCGGATGCCTTGGACGCGGCCCTGTGACGTAAAAACCGAAAAAAGTTAATACATTTCACCAAATATTAAATGTTTAAGTATTGAAAACTCGACTTTACATTCCCCCTCCCCACCCCCCTCACACAAAAATAGTCTGGATTGCCCTCAACAGTGGTTCATGTCTTTGATTGCCCTTTATCATAACCCGACCCCTGTAGTGGTTCATTGATTTATATAAAATTAAATCATTTCAAATTTAATTTTTATTTACATTTATTTATATTTTAACTACTCAAATTGCCCCTTTAAAAACCCTTTGACCTGGTGAATGTCTAGCACGCAGACGCTTTTTGTAGATCTTGTCAAGTTCTAAGTACCTATGTGTGTCATTTTGGATTTTGAATGTCATTATCTTCCACATGAACCTTGTTCAGGTGAATATTGTGTTGAATTGATTTCTTGAATTGGATAGCAGGCTCAACCCTTTCCGGGCCTCATTTTATGCAGAGCATTGCACATCTGTTTACAACACTTGAGATATAAATAGATTTTGCTACAAATAGCGTCTCAGTATTATCCGAACACAGTAAGCATGCAAAATGTAAAATGATAATAATTTATTTAACGTTTTTGAATTACAAATTAATTTTCAAGTGCAATTTCGGCGCTCAGGACCTTTGAAAAGTGAGACGGAGTAAATTTTGTTATTAACATTGATGTTCATATTAATTAATTAGCCCAACATGGTAGGGACCTAAAAGTCGAAATAGGGCCCGTTTCGGGCATCCAAAAAATCATGTTGGATAAGAAAATGCTATTACATTCTTTAAATAATTACACATGGATTGCTTGTCGGAAGGAAAAAACACGGCCGAATGTAACAAAACACAAAGTGTTTGTTATGAAACTGTAGATAAATGTCCCGTGCGTGCAAAGTGATATTTTTCGTTTTTCAAAAAATAAGTCTCCTTTGAGTTACGACCGCCAAGGTTGCCTATTTATCCAGAAAAAGATGCCCACAAAACTGTAAAATAACAGGTAACAGGTAATTTTCGCCCACAGAGGGTGAAAACGAAGAGTTAAAAACGTTCATTACCGGATTCCCTGAATCCTTTTTTATTTTAATAGCACAACATTACAACTAAAATCTTGGTTATTACACCCCCGCCCACCCCATTTAAATGTTGGTGCAAAATATTTTCAGAAGATAAATTTTTATACGTGGCAAATTTGTAATTTCCATATCGTGTCGAACTATGTTCAATAATAAAAAAAGTTTGGTACCAAATCATTCGTGACGAATCGATACATTGTTTGTGAATCAATCTTGTGCTCGAGATAAAATATTTACCGTCGATTTCGGCGCATTAAAGTTGGACATTGTCTAAAATCGAACGTCCCTGACGTCATTCAACATTGTACCTTTACGACGGGTTCGATTTTCGGTACACAAACTATTGTTTTTCTGATACATACATCCCTAACGAAGGTGTTGAAACACGAAAAGTTTTTTATGGGACCTCTAAAATTCGACTTTTGAACATTTCAAAATAGCACTGAAAAAACGAAAACTTTTGGAATTTTTTTTTCTCGGTTTTAAACGAAATTTCCGGAACAATTTTTTTTCACTCTCTTCTGCATCCTCTTTAAAGCTTTCAAAATCACCAAAGAACAAAGCTCTAGAGTTTACCCAAAATTTTTAAAAAATTTCGGTACTGTGAAGGGCCGGCGTTTGAAAACGGGACGTTTTTTTAAACGGTTACGCTTATTCCCCATGCGTATTGCCCACCTCCAGAGATGACGGGTGACGCAAAAATTAGAAAAATTTTCCCCGGCCTTAAAGTGCAGAAAACATTTTCGAGAAAACGGGGGGGAAGACGGGGTCCGCGCGACCGGGGGTATTTTTTATCGAAATCCTCGATCCTTTCCGGTCTAGGGCCACCCAAATTCCGTATCACACGCCCCCTCGTGGTGTGGAAAAAACTCGTTTTATGGAAAACCTCGTTCCCCCCAAGGTCGTATGTTAACAGAGTATTAGTTATAGTGATATTTTGAATGTAACTTTTTAGGTTTCACAAACTTACTTTATGTGTCAGGCAACAATGGAATTTATATTATCTTGTTTTTTGTTTATTTTGGGTATGTGTTCCGTTCTCTGTATTGTCACCTTCTGAAAAAAAGTGAAGTAAGTGTGGACAAACATCTGTGTCACAACCTCTGATGTCTTGTCTCCAGGTGTCGCGTCCTTCAACCTCAACATCAGTCCAGACCATGTGCGTGTGAACGAGCACGCCCAGACTGTCTCATTCACCTGCTCAGCTGACGTGGCCCTCGCCGGGTGTCAGGTCAGGTGGTGGGACGGACGTTATAGCAACAAGGCAGGTCCGCTGCTGGAGCTGAGCCGGGGGCCTCAGTCCCAGGCCGACCCTGCCCACCTGGACAGCGAGCTAACCGGCTACAGCTACAGCGGCCGGGGTCTGGGGGCCGGGGACTGCGGGGTCTCGCTGCAGGTGGCGGGCTACAAGGTGTGGATGGTCGCCTGTCGCGTCCGAACCGAGGGCAGTGGCTGGAAGTACGCCTGGGCCGACCTCTATGCTACCGGTGAGTTGAACACAGTCTTCACACGGTATAGTATCTGTAATAACACGGGATGTGAGACATGTCCACCCACCCTCACAACCTAGGACGGAATAATACAAGAAACCTCGACCACGTCACAGTAGAGACAGAGTATCGGGCAGTCAAGTGGAACACGTGGTAATTGAGGTTTCTCAAACTGGTTAAATTTATATTGTGGGTCGAGGGTCTTGTGTGGAAGAGCCAGGGCACCATGTGCAGCATCTCCCAAGTCCAGAGTTAGTGCAGGAGTGAGATATTATTCGGAAAATATATATTGCATAGACTGGGTCTCGAACGCACAAGTTGAAAATGAAAAGTTTTTTTCGTAACTGGTAAAACCTGGTTTAAACCAGTACCGGTATTAGGCCAATCTTATTTTCAACTGTAAGTGTGATACACTTCGTGCGAGGTCTTTATTGATATGGGATCGACCGTCTGAACACGGTGGTGTCAACTTTTTGCTCTTTGACAAGAACCTTGAATGTGACATGGTAGAAACCGGTTTTTGCCTGACTAAACCAAAAATGGTCTGAATAAAAAACTTTTTTCTCCACATCATTGGTCGTGATGAGTGAAGATGATTTTGAAAAAAGAGTTGAAAAAAATTTGTTTGGTTCTCTTTTAGGCTCAAATTGGGCTATAACCCGGTTTTTACAATGTCAAATCTAGGGTTTTTGTCCTAGCTCAAAACGGTTAACACCGTCGTGTTCAGACAGTCGATCCCGTATCTAAAAACACCTCGGACGGGGGGGGGGGGGTGACACGAATAGCTGAGAATTTGGTGAAAATGGAACCGGATTGAACCAGTTTTAAGTTTTATAGTGGTCCCAACGAAAGAATGCAGGTAACTCGAAATTGTTTTCCCAACATAACAACTTTGTCAATTCTATTCACGCTAGCTCAGCGTGGATCTTGCACACGGAGGAACTCTGTGATCTAGCACAGATAATTTTTGCTTGCGTTGGTAAAAGATATTTCTCTTTCATACACAAAGACGACATTCCTTTTACCGCGCATTCATTCTACCCCCACCACTGCCAAGCATCTGCATTCTTGCATCCAGTTTTAGAGAAAGATTTTTCCACGTTTCAACTAGATTTTCCGATTGTCTTACGTTGAAATAGGGCCTAGAAGTTTTCCATGTATCGCCTCGCCCGCACTAACTCTGTACTTGGCTTGATACCCCACACAAAACATGCCGCAGGTGACCCCCCCCCCCCCCCCCAGCACTTGTTGTTGTTGTTGTTGTTGAGCCAGAAAGTGAGCCTAGCAACAAGTGTTGAAACTCTCACTCTGATATCAACGAGAAGGTTTCCTGGTCCGACATGGTTGGCTGGAGTTGAACACTAGACGGTGTTGACCCGGTCTAGTCTGAGTGACAACAACACGGAATGTGTTTCTCCCTCGTTACAGACGATGCCGCCCTCCCTCACACCCGGACAACACAGAGAGAGCAGGTTGTCCTCCCGGGCGGGGAGGCGAAGTACATGATGAAGGCGGGGGAGCCACTGAGACGCTGCTGGTTCTCCCTGCTTAGCGAGTCTGGTTGGCTCAGGTTCTCCCAGGGAGCCCGGTCTGACCACAGCACCGGCCGGCATCTCTACCTCGGGGCCGGACTGCAGAGCGGAGAGTTGGCTCCATCTTCCAAAAACATCAGCGAAGGGACAACGGAAACCCGGAAAGGGGGTTTTATTGTCCTTTCACAACAAGTATGCTACAGATACACGGCTAGTCGTGGACGTGAGTCAAGGGTATTACTCATTAGGTCAACCGTATTTTTATAAAAATTTATAAAGTTTTACTTCATTCCTTTTTTTAATATTTGCAAGAAAAGTAAATAATTATTAAAGTTTTTTTGCCGTCTCGGGGCCCATCCCCCCGGGAGCAAAACCCTATTAGATTTTTATTATTATTAAACTTTTTAATATTATTTTTTTGGTAGACTAAAAACCCAAACAATTAAACGGTTTTGCAAGATGTTCGGCTGACCCAAGTTATCCGGGGTAAAAAGCGATTTTTTCAAACGTCATTACACTGAAAAAGTATCAAGTTAAAAACCGGGGGAAAAATTCTTTTTCAAAAAAAATGGTAAAAACTGGTTCAAACTGGCAAAATTTTTCCCTTTTTTTAAAACCGTTCGTGTCACTGCCCCATCCAGGGTTTTTTAGATACGGTTTGCCGTCTTGCACGATTGTTTTCAAACGATTTATGCTTTGAACAAAAATTTTACTTTTTGGCATGAAAAAACCTTTTTTTTGACGGATTTCCCAAAACAATGGTTCGATTGAAAAATTTTTTTTTCTCTACATCATCAGGAGCGATGGTGTAGATGTGTTAGGAAAAATTCATTATAAAAAACTTTTGGGGCTCCTTTTGGGTTAAAAAAATGTTTTTTTTTTTCAACGTTTGTACAGTTATATTTTTTCGGTTCGCTATGATTCTTTTGGGAGGAATCGCCCCGTCCAACACGATGGTGTCAACCGTTTCCCCGTGCTCAAAATCTCTACATTTTGGGCAACACAGCGAAAGTACCCCCCTTTTAAATGAAAATTTTGGGTCCTCTCATCTTAAACATTTTATTAAAAAAGAACATAATATAACAGAAAAAAATGTTAAATTTCGCTAGTGAAATAACCATTAAACCCTGCGTAGCTCATGACTTTTTTTTCCCCTCTTACGATAAACAAAGCCTTCCTCAGTGTGTTTACCGTCATGCCAGTGTTGCTTCAGGTCCCCCCCACTACCCACTCTAGCCGGTCTAACGGGAGCAAGTCCCACCCCCGTGAGGTGAGGAAGTCCCCCTGTCGCCAACATGCCGGGTCCTGCGAGCGTCATCCTCGGGGACGTTTATCCCCACCGCCACGGCTCAGACGAGGGGAGGGGGGCCCTGGACGAGGGGGTCTATCAAGCAGACCCCCTCACACTACAGCTGAAAAGCCCCAAACACTAGGGCAAGGTCTAAAGTGCGTGGCTCCACGTCACCTTGGCCCGCCACGGGAGGGAAGGGGAGTTCTATCCTTTTACTGGTGATTTTAAAAAATCTGGTTTAATCTGATATTAAAATTTTTAACTTTCTAAAACATACATCGTTTAAATAACTCTGAATCTACAGCAAAAATTTGTATTTTTATGTTTAAAACTACTTTAAAATTGATTTTAAAACCCTTTTTTGGGTTTTTTTCAAGAGAGGGGTTTAGATCTGATTGTTGTTTATGAGAAACCCTGCTCACCGGCCCACAATCCCAATAACAGTTAGTACTAGAATCTGCTCGATCTCAAGTTGTGCATGACTGCATTTGAAATGCACCGGGGGTATATGTTGTGATGCTAAAAGATCTATACAAAACAATACTGGGAAGACGATTCATTATTGATCTAATATCATTAAGGTCGGTTTTATGTCAGAAAAAAAACAAAGGTTTACACTGAAATAAATATTTGTACAGTCAATAAAATTCCTGATTTCTAAAAAATAATATTTATTTTGCTTTGAACTAGGAAATTCCAAAAACAATACAAAGAATAGTTTTAAACCCAAATTTTTGGAAATAATTACTTAGACTTTTTTTTTTTTTTCAGTCCCAACCACCACGACCACAACAAGTGCCACGCCAGTACAACCCCCCTCAGAGTCAGCAAGGCTAAGGCAGGGCCAACTCTCGTGGTTTACTGTTAATTCTGTTTGTTTTTTCTGTTTTGCAAAATCTGAAAAAACTATTTTAATATCTGGATGTTTTTTAACCCTTTTCCTACACTTGCATTAATTTTTTACAAATATTTAGAAAGATTAATTTTTAAAATTTCCCAACTCTACAATGCGAAAATTAATTCAGAACTCTTTTTTGCTTTTTAACTCTACACCAATTTAATGCTTTTTGTCACAATTTAAAATCTATATTAGCAGTTAAGGCATTAACACCATTTTTAAATTTGTATGGAAACAAAGTAAAAGATTTGATATTAAATAAAACAAATTCCCCTTTTAAACTCATTTCAATGTTATTTACCTGTTTTAGGTTTTTTCAGGTCGCCCGTAACTCGACACAGAGTGAAACATGTGAGGTCACCGCGTGTTGTTCAAAGCCACGGTGTTTTTTGCTACCAAAATTAAAGGGTTTAAAGTAGAACTTAGATTCCTGTTTATATGTCACTGTGGCACTGTTTTTTAAAAAGGTTACAAAGGGGAAAATAAAAACACGCACATAAAAAAAACTTGTAGAAATACGCCAAACCTTACATACTCAAAAGAAAAGAATCTAAAAAAAAGGGGCCCAAGCTCATCACCCCCAATTTACCATTTTTAATAATCATAAACGTACAGTTCCCCCAACAGCATCTTGAAAAACTTGGGAAAATAAATTTTCAATACGTAATAGTTTATTCAAAATTCTTTTTTTAATTATTTAAAGTATTCTGGGAAAATTTTATTTTGCCAAGCTTCAATGATGCTTTAAGGGACACGTACGTTTATGAATTAAAAGGGGCCAATAGGAAATGTAGAAAAAGCTTGGCCCTTTTTTAGATCCATTTCTTTGAGTATGAAAAGGTTTTGGGTGTATTTTTTCAAGTTTTTTTTTATGTTTGGATCTATTATTTTTTCCAAAGTTTCATTGCAAAATTATTTGTTGGATGAGCGTAGCGAGTGAAGCGAAGATTCCATTTCACTACACTGGAGAAAAAAATCCGGAATGTTTTTTTTTTCTTTTTGTATTTTTGCCTGTCTGTTAACACGATTTGGGCTAAACCGATACTCCAAACTCCAAACTTTAGATTAACTTTAATGTAACTTTATAACTTTTTAAACGATTTTGCCACAAAACTAATGGCATTTAATCGGGAACGAAACTTGCGGATAGTCAAAATTTCAACTCGATCCGAGCCTCCGCTCGACCGCTATCATGAGCCAAAAAAGCTGTGCGACTTTCCGTTGCCATGGTAACGGGACTTTGTTATAATGTAATTTCCATCTACACTATACTTATCGGATCCAAATAAAAATAACATATTCGTGATCGGACGGACATTTTAAATGATTTGGCCACCTCAGATTTTGTCACCGTTTAGTTTGAAAAAAAAAACTTTCGATTAACTTTAATGTAACTTTTTAACTTTTTGAACGATTTTGCCACAAAACTATACAGTATTCAGCAACCCGCCTAGGTGGTATGTACATTGTGCAAAATTTCAGATCGATCAGAGAAACGGTGCGACCTGTATCGAAGCAGTAACAGAAAAAAAAAAAAAAAAAAAAAAACAGCCATTCGAGTCAAGTGGAGACGCTCGCTACGCTCGCTCAATTAAAATATTACAGAACTGGTTTTGAAATGCATTTATAGTTGGATGAGCGTAGCGAGCGTAGCGATCGAAGCGAGCGAAGCGAAGATTCCATTTCACTACACTGGAGAAAAAAATCCGGAATGTTTTTTTTTCCTTTTTTTCTGTATTTTTGTGTGTTCTGTGAGCACGATTCCGGCTAAACCAATACTCCAATTGCGATGAAATTTTATGGAGGTCTATGAAATCTCTGAACGAAGAACTGCACGGGGGGAAAAATCGATCGAAAAATTATTTCTCATGAAAATCGCAATTTTACGATTTTTTTTCGATTTTTTAAAAAATTCTTCGACTTATAACATCTACATGCTATATCCGATTGTAATGATTTTTTCACAGAACCTTAATTTTATGAATTAAAAATTTGAGCGCAATCGAAAAATTATTTCTTATGAAAATCGCAATTTTACGATTTTTTCTTTTAAAAAAAATTACGCTCATCCATCAACGCGGCGGGACTTAAGCGTTTTCCTAGTACTATGGAAATCACAGCCAGTACAAAATACGTGTAAGACAGCAGGGTTTACTTAATCTTCAAGCGGAATTTTGGGTAACCTTAAGCGTGCAAGATTCTTACCACCTTGGTCACCGCCTGACATTCTAAAACTGATTAGATGAACATGTTTTTTTCTTGAACAAAAGCATTGTCGTTAAATCCTACACATTTCAGCTAATGTTTTCAATTTATTATTTCTTGTAGGATTAAATCGCAACAGATTTTTTCATTTTGTTAGCAACTCACAATTAAATAGTCACGGGTGTCTGTCCAAAATTTCAGCTCCATCTGTTAAGCCATTCGGCCGTTTGGCATCGAAACGAACATTTTACAAACGTATAGTGTCACAACGAAGAGCCATTCGACTTGCGTTGTAAGACTCATTCGCTCCGCTCATTCGTCCAAATAGGAATCGCCAATGTCGTTGTTGGACGAGTGAGCGAGTCATGTGAGTATCTGGGTACAAGGGGCAAATAAATAAATAGCAAACCTTCAGAACGGCCAATTATACCGCGTTACCCACATGTGCTGTGAGTCATGAAGTTGAGACTTGACTGCTTCTGATGCGTTAACTATTTTTATCGCTATGCACTTGGACGCGGGCGACACCAAAACATATCACATCGCCAACGCCAAAGTATTAAAGCTATTAAGTTTCCAAAATATGTTTCAGAACGATCCATTCATGGACCTCATTTCTTCTTGAGATGTTCTACATCCATCTTTTATGCTCCTCATATCATATCCAATGTAGGAGAGCACTGCAAAACATGATTTTTTGCAGTAATTAACTTTTTGTAAGTTGGCAGGGAAAAGATATAATTCTGTAATTTTTCTCAGTTGCTAATATTCATAGTGGTAACATAGTTGAGAAAGGGTATTTTTTATCAGCAAAATTTAGTTTAAAAAAATAAAGTAATAATATTTGTGAATACATAGTATTAATTGGTAAGAAAAACGAGATTAAAAATAATAGTACAGTCAGAGACTACGATGTTAGAAGCGAGGATAAGAAAAATGTTGAAAGTGTACAAAAACAAGGTCTCGACCCCGGAGATATACAGGTCACGACTAGTGATACTGGGATAGATAGCAGTGACGTGAACGTGAAAAATGTAGCTAACAAAGTGTGTTTGTTAGGACGAGCAGTTATTACACCAAAGAGTGAAATATTCTGCTAAGGTATTCAAGAATATCATATAGATAGTAAGAGAGACATGTTTCTAGTACCTAAGGTGTTCCCTCAGAGGATGGCGTCTTTGTTGCCAGTGTAGCTTATAAACCAGCCAAACATAGCACTGTTCCCCTGAGGATAATTAACACTACACATAGACAGGTCGGAGTCTATACAGGTACTGTAGTAAGTAATGTAACCCCTCTTGCAGAAATTGAAATCCGAAATTAAATTATGTAAATGCTAGTTATCACAAGTGTGATAAGAGTTAATGTGTTGCTCAACTTTAGTGAACACTATACTGAAGGTCAGGAGGTCGCAGATAGCAATAGAAAAGGCTTAGCCAGCTATTTGAGTTGTGAAGAAAGCATAGAAGCCACAGACAGTAACATTATGGAATATTTTGAATTAGGAGACATGACTAACGATGATAAAATAACTTTAAAACAAGTCCTGAATAAAAATAGTGACGTAATCTTGACAAAAGGAAATACTATAGGTTGTGTGACTATAGTACAGCATCATATAATAACAGACACATAATTACCTGTTACTAAACACCCGCTATAGATTACCTTATCAACAACAATAAACTTTACAGACAGAAATTGACGAAATGTTGCAACAAGGAATAATCGAACCATATTCTTCCGTATGGTCAGCTCCAATGTTAAAGGAAATAAGAAATCTTTAGACAGAACGCCAAAAGTTAGACCTGTAATAGATTACAGAGGGTTGAATAATCAATTATTAAGATGTTTTTTCTCTACCAAATATTCAGGAAACATTAGATATGTTAGGTGGAACCATATCAATGTTAGATTGTGCTCCGGTTTTAGGTAGGTAGAAATTGTTCCCGAGCTTCGTGAAAGGTCTGGATTGAGCACACCATATGGACACTATCAGTGTATCAGAATGCCGTTTGGCATGGCTAATTCACCATCTACCTTCTCTAGATTAATGGATAACACACTTGCAGGACTAATTGGAAAAGATTGTTTTGTGTACCTAGATGACATTATAGTACTCAGTAGTTCTCCTCCGAAAAATGTTACTTCATGATGGAAGAAATTTAATACTAAGGGCATGTTATCTCGTCTGATGGCATACGCCCAGATGAAGAGAAAATTGAACCAAAAGTATTTTCTTACCCCTAAAAATATGAAAGTAGTCGATCCTTCATTAGTCTCACAAGTTATTATCGTCATTTTATAAAAAAAAAATCTGATCATGGAGTACTATTATAAATCCATAATTTGATATCGGACGCCCTTTGACCAAGCTAACAATGAAAAGACTTACCTTTTACCTGGGAAAAAGAAAAAAATAGAAGCATATAATACCTAAAGATTAGCTCTATGTACTCCTCCAGTTTTATTAGCTAACTCAGATTTAAAGGAACCTTTCTGTATCACTACTGATGCCTCAGGTAATGCCGTAGAAGGTGTATTAAGTCAAAATGGCCATCCAATTGCAGTTCAGTTTAGTTCTTTATTGTACATATAAGTATTTATGTATGATTATTACATTGCAGATGGTCAGTAAATTATTTATTCCCAGTAAACTATACACTAGCTATACACTTCTACTACTAACTTTACATCAGCAGACAACTTAATCAATCAGAACGTTATTATTCCACAATTGTAAGAGAATGTGTAGCCATATTATTTGCTGTAAAAAAATTCTGTTGTTATATTTTTGTACAAAAATTCATTCTATTAACAGAACATAGACCCCTCAAGTGGTTGTTTAACGTTTAAGACCCATCGTCGCAATTATCCTGTTGGGTCTTGCTCTAGTCAGAATATCAATGTGAAATTCTGTACACCCCTGATAAATAAAATGCATGCGTGATGCTATTTCCAGAGTTTCAACCATACGTTCATCTGCACCCAGTTACAACCAGTGTGGGACCGAGATAAGATTAAAGAAGAGCAGGTCTAAGATGAGACTCTGACGGATTTGATAACAGACTTACAACACGATCCTAATGAAGACACATTTTATTTAAACACAGTAAACACAGAACCACTAATGACCGAAAAGATAGAATGGTTGTACCTATGTCAATAGTCAATCAATACATTAATCAATAATCAAGTAATAGGCGGCAGGCCCTTACTTACTAAATATATGTTTAGAAAATGGCAGCGAAAAAAACAATTCCGCGAGCGCAATTTCTTTCATTTTTTTTTCATTAAATGGAGGCGCGTTAACCCTTTGATGTTTGTATAATTCATAATTCACTAGTACTTATAATACTTAAGTGTTTGCCTTGAGGCCAATGTTCCCATTTGTATTCACCACATGAACCTCACTCACTCCCTCCTCCTCACTCTCTCCCTCACTCATTCATGCTCACCTCACATCACTTCCTCATCCTCTCAACATCACCCTCACGTCACTCAATCACTCACTCACTCACTCACTCTCTCACTCCTCACTTCACGTCACTCACTCACTTTACTCACTCACTCAACATCATCTCAATCACCTCCCCATCACTCGCACATCCGAAAGCCAAAAAAGTCGGTGGACCTACTTAGTTTTAATCACACTAGGAAAACGCTAAAGTCCCGCCGCGTTGATGGATGAGCTTTTAAAAATGTTTAGTTTGCATGGGATATCTTGACTTTTGCAAGTTCGTTGTTTTTGCTGCCTACGCATTGAGGTATTGTTGCCCAGTTTCTATTGTTTCTTGTCATTGAGATTATTTTCCGTAAAAAACTTATTTACAAGCTTTATTTCTATGGATTCTGGCTAACTTTTTCAACTTTTTTCTTTCAAAAGGTCTACATCACCATAACCTTAATGTCCATGTTAAATTGAAACGTTGTAGCCCCACCCGTTTGGTCCGATTTGGCCCTAATGGCACGAAATTAGCAGCAAAAAATCAAAAACTATATTAAAGCTTTATTTCTATGGATTCTGCTAACTGTTTCAACTTTTTCTTTCACAAAAGGAGCTACACATCACCATAACCTTAATGACCATTGTATATTTGAACGTTGTAGCCCCACCCGTTTGGTCAGATTTGGCCAATGGCACAGATAAATATAGCACAAAAAATGCCAAAATCAAAAAACTTATATCAAAGCTTTATTTCTATAGATTCTGGGCTAACTTTTTCACTTGTTCTTTCCACAGGTACTACATCACCATAACCTTAATTCCATGTATAAATCTGAAATTTGTAGCCCCCCCGTTTGGGTCAGAATCGGCCTCAAATGTCACGAATAATCTCACTAAAAATCGAAAAAACGTAAAGTACGATTTCATGAGAATATTTTCTTCGCTTGACCCAAAACATACACCTCTAGTTCAGAGATTTTGAAGGTCCCCTCATTTTCATCAGATCGGATATGCCGTTTGCCTGAGTAGAGACTGTTAACAACAGACAGAAAAACAAAAAAAAACGAAAAAAACAAAAAACAAACAATCAAACAAAACAAAAAACACCGGCTAAATTTTTGGGGTCAGTGAAATGAAGTCTTCGCTTTCATCTCGCTACGCTCTCCACTATATTGTTTAGTTTGTAGCACTTGAATCGTTAGATTGTACTTACCCTTACTATGGGAAAAAACCTGCGCTAACACACAATTTAATTGAACTCCACAAACTGTAGTATTTTCAATACGTAGTCCATGAGACTACACACGTAAAGTTTCACAAAACAGTCACTTATTCACATACGTGGAACGAATAATTTCGATATGAAACCCTCACTGTTGAACTTCTACATAATGTAGCTAGGCTCTCCGACACTGTCAACTTGTATAAGTTCAAGACAGACTGAAGCGAATCGAAAATAGCAGATATCGGTCGTCAACCCTGTATTCAGGAATCGAGCTTGTTTTGAGATAATGATAATAGGATATAATTAATATAAATTTTATTTAGTCTACCCACTCAGTTATACTGATTTTCAGAGTGGTGATGACTTTAATCAAGGCGGGGGGGGGGGGGGACCAAGCCACCCTGTGGCCTCGACGCAACGACGAGTGAGCGATAACCAACCAAGGATCGATATTTTTAATGGAAATATGCAGAATCAGTGGCATTGACAGTGCGAACCACCCGCGAATCAACGCCAAATCAACATAGGCCGATTCGTAAACACTCTGAATTTTATTTATTTATTTACTTTATTTATTTAACGTCTATCCTATTTCGTTTATAAAACTGATTTACAAGGAGGACAACTAATAAAATCTAATTACATAGTATGCGAAACAATCAATAATTACATTTTCGTAAATTATTGAAGTAGTCATTACAAGACAAATGCATTAACACAAGAATTTTTGGTACAAATTGAATTGATTTTATATTCATTCCAATGATGAATCAAATTAAAAAGGGTGGAGAATGAAAAGAAAAAGAAAGAAAAGCCAAGAAAAGAAAAAAAAAAGAAAACAAAAAAAAAAAAAAAAAAAAACATTAAAAAGAAAACGAAAAGAAAAAAGAAAACTGATTTATTAGACGATCCCCCTACAAAACGAATATGAGGTTTGCCAAAATCAGACAGCAAATCCAGGTAGTAATCAACTTTCGCGGAAGACACCACCGAACGCGAAATCTTTATATTTCTTGGGTCAATTCTTCATTTTGTGTCCGAATCTTGACTCATATATATAATTATATCAGATATATAATTTTTAAAAAATTTCATGTCAAACTGATCACACAATGATACATGGACACCTAAATCAAGTTGCAAGCTCCATCATTGGGCGGCCACCAACAATCTAGCAGCACAATTAGTTGAAAATACATTGTTTTATATCATAAATCAAAGCAATATGAACAGCAAAGAGCAAACAAAATCAATTATAAGATCTTATGTGTAGATTAACATTACACCAAGCACAATACAGACAATAACTTACAATAATAGTAAAAAATCAATTTTTTTGCTCTTTTGATTCATTATCATTGCTTCAATTTTACTTTTTAAATTGTACAATTCCTAGGTCAGTAAACTGCTTCTATATCTAAGAATTGATTCCAATAGGATACGCCTCTGTACATAATGACTTTCTAGAAATGCTTCGAATTTAATCTAGAGAACTTCCATTAGTTTATTAAATTAGAATTTCTAATCACTATCACAATTTTAAAATATTGGGTAGAAAATACCTAAAAACATCCCTTTCAATACTTTTTTATGTATTTCCCAGGCACGCTATACTTCTCCTCTCCTCATGCGTGAAACAATCAGACTGAAATCTGTGTTCAAGTGAAATGAATCAAACAGATGGTCATTCTCTTCTGGAGTACAACATACTTCAGTAAGAAGGTCTTACTGCCCAAACCACTAGCAATAACATACAGAGTGAATATAAGAATCTACAGTAACTCAACATCTCTCGTTTACAAACCTCTTCATGCTACTTATAAATTCCAATTGCTGAGGTACTTTATTACAACACACATATTCATAATGTTTCTTAAAATTTAAATACAATCTAGAAACTCCAAGATATTTAATTCATACACTCTAGAAATTAACTTACGCTTACAATTTAAGTCAAATGAATATCCTTCTGCTTCTATGCATTAGCCTTATGAAAATCATAAATTTGTTTTTGCTATAATTAATATCAAGTTCCTTGAGTTTTTAAACCATCATCCATCTCTTTAGAACTTCTTGAGACGTCTTACGATCTCTTCGACATCCACACCTTCGTAATAAACGACCAGTCATCAGCATATAGATATATTGATGCTCCCTTATAGTAGATATATCATCTATATAACGAATAAATCACAGGGGTTCTAATATTGATCCTTGGGTACACGCCAAAATATATTGATCTTTTGACTATTTTTGCAAGATTTATAAACATTTTTCTATTTAAAATAATCTCTCCAAAATTGATCACAATAGGAACTCTACGTTAAACTGGTTTTTAATTTTATTAAAGAGGTAAAAAGGTACTGAATCAGTGCTTTCCTAAGATCAACAGACAGCTCCACCTTACCATTACGTTTATCAATCCCTTTATAGATAAAATCTGTAAATGCTAGAGGGCACTTTGCGTTGACCTACCTTTCCTGAAACCATGCTGGTTTGCACTAAAACCTTCAGATGCATCCACTTCATGTAATACCTCTTGTGTAAAATATTTTCAATAATTTTCCCTACAATTGGAAGAGTTGATATCGGTCGATTAAGAATTCCTATTACTCTTTTTTTTAAATACTTTATACCCTTATAATGGCGTTACAACTTCCAATTTTAGCTGTGTTTTGGATAATCACTACAAGAAAGACATTGGTAATTATATACGGGCTAATAATCCCGACTATTGATGCGCATTTTTCTTAAATACTGATGCATGGAATCTCTTGAATTGTTGCAACAGGCGTCTAATTTTAATGCGTTTATTGCTGAATGACTTCTTCATTAGGTTACTTTTGTATCGGAAGATTCTCTGCTTCTCTTCTCTTTAAATCTTTTAAACTTACCAATTTCATTTGAAAAATCTACATCGTTCACAACAAACTTTTTTTGTAACAAACGCACATATCTGTTTAGACGTGTAGGATACCCCGATTCTCTGTCAATGAGGCTATGCTACATACACGTCTTTTTTTTGCGTGTGTTACCTGTCCACTTTTATAAACTGACCATAAAGATTTTTGAAGCAATCTCTTATCAAAGAAGACTTAAAATGCTCAACGCTTAGAAAAACGAATCACCTGATTATTTTCCTTATTTAACTTTCTTGTATTCCTCCCACTTGTGAACTGCCTTCTAAAATTCTAAATTTCTTTTGGCGCAAGTGGTCTCTCTATGCATGGATGTTCCTAATCTCTGCTGTTAACCATGGGGCTGGCCTTACCCTTTAATTCTTATCAATTTCAAGTGGTGGGGCATGTCATTTTAGATGTTCTACGACTACTATAAACACATTTCTATTTAATCATCTCTGCACTTACTGCCATACAATTTGGTCAATGGGAACCACTTTAGATATCTTCTCTACTTGCTTCCGTCAACTTCTTATAATTTCTAGTATTTTACAAATTTAGGAAGAAATTTTTTGCTTATTAAATCTTACGAACAAATAATTAATTCATGATCACTTAATCCTACCTTATAATACTGACTGATAATATTTTTCATTGTGATTCTGGCATAACTATCAATTAAAGAAGCTGAACCTATATTAACCCTAGTAACAGACCTTTATCAATTGTACCAATCCTGTGCTCTAGTAAGGAATTTGAAATTATTTACTGGTAATGTCTTCCCTACTCAATCAATGTTGAAATCACCTAGAAAAACATTTCCGTTAGCTTCCGATTTTAATTATTACTAACTAACATCAAAACAACTGAAAATTCTTCTAACTTTACGTGTGGAGCCTTTATCACTGCTGTAAAAATCATTGGCTTTACAATTCGGAGGCCAGAATTTAACTGACTGCAACTCCACGTCTATCGAAATTTACCTTTACACTCGACTACACTGAATGACTTCTCAGCAATTAAATACTACCCTCCCCCATATCCTTTCACGATCAATCTTAGCATTTTATAATTGTCAATAGAAATAAAACCGTCTGGAACAGACTCATCTAGTATGTTTTCACAGCAAGCAAATATTTCCACAAATGGATACGTGTCAAGAATAACTCTCAACTGATCTATGTACTTTCCAACTTACTATATTGAGATGTCCAAGCTTCATTCCTTTTGGCATACAGCTACATTACAGCACATCATTTATATTTTGTGGTTCTTTATCGCATCATGATTAAAAAGATTTGTCCCAAATGGGTTAAAAAAATTTTCATGTACACTTAGAGGGGGAAATAACAATTCTACACTACCATCTCGTCGAAACTCTTTCTTGTTCGGTTCTCAGTTCATAGACACTTGAACGCCACTTGAGGCCACTTGCTGCTATTATAACTGATTATCCTTATTACCTCCCTGGTCCAATTAGTGAATCAAATGCCTCAATTGTCATATTTATACATACCGATGGAAATATCTTCACAGAACGAGCAACTCTAGGCGTTTTAGTTTGATTTTGCTCTTTTTCTAATTACATACGGGTACACACGTTTAAAACCACTTGTTTAGCCATTATGAATGAAAGAATTGTAATGTTATAATCGAAAAGAATATAACTTTCAAACTCTCTAGCCTAGTTCTGCTGTCAGAAAAGTAAACAATAATATTTGAAGTTGTTTATATAACAAGCGAACGTTTCCATTGATTTTTGACAGAAATCAAATCAAAACCTTTTTTTAAATATTTACTTCTTAAAACAACTTTATAGATTAAATTTGGCCTTCACATGTACTTCAAAATAAGGGGAGGATTTAATGTCACAACTCAAAATTACTAATAGAATATGATTATTAATGAGTATTTACGCCTAACCTTGTCGTCCAAGGTGCACACTGGGGGTGAGACGTTACACAATCTAAATATGTTTGTAAATTCTAGTAAGATATTAAATGAATTTAAATGTGTTTGCACACCACACACACGGAACTCTAAATATCTTCTTATTGATGCAAATCACTATCTGAGACCTTTGAATGCTTACCATCCAGATTAAACCCGAGAGTGATTTTTAGGGTGACAGTTTTGTAGAAACCCCACACAATTGAGGTAAAAACGACTGATTATTCTGTAAATAATGAAAACTAAAACTTATCCCTTCAATGTCACTCGTAGTATAATTCTAGAAGCCAATGGCAGAGTCAAAATTTGATATGGTTTCCTTGTATTATTTCCGTGTAACGATTAGAAAATTCTCAGGAGATTTTCTAAGCTTGACAGTGCTTTCGTTGCTAGGGGGCGGGCTCCAAAGTCACCGTTTACAAACTCCCAAGACAAGAAATGATGGACTTAAGTCCAAATCAGAAGTTAAAAAACTTCTGACTTTAGCGGGAATCGAACCCTGGACCTTCTGCATTGCTTTACATTACTTTTTTATGCCTTAAATGAATGGCATGCACTGACCATTGACCAATCCACCCCCTCCAACCCTCCGTCCCATGACACCTGCACACCACGTGCGATCCTATACCTCCAGATATCAACCCTTCGCTTTTGAGTTGTCGAGAACAAACAAAAAGTCCCTCGGGGGGGGGGGGGGATTTTTTGCGACATTTTTTGGCGGTTGGTCTGGTGAAATCTTGCTCGTTGTAGGCATATTTAGGGAATTTTTACCCGGTCTATTTACCGGTTTACCGATGCATAGTTACGCGGGGACCTTGCAATATTTACACGTATTTCGTACTGGCTACGTTTCCATATTATTGGCACGATGATTGCACCTGCGTTTATATGTCATTTAAAAAATTTTTAATTTTTTAAAAATAATAACAATCCAGAAATGATAAAATCTTTCCCTGACCAGGGGATTGAACACATGTCTCCCACATTTTGGGTATATAAGCCTCAAGGGCGCTTTTAGCCAACTGACTAGCAAGCCAAAGTCGTTGTTAGACGCGTGAGCAAGTCATGACTGTGTTGAGTATCCGGGAATAGGTTTTTAACAGTGTTGAATCCAGCTACAATCCCGGGGGGGGGGGGGGGGGGGGGAGGCGGGCGGTCGGGAATAAATTGACTAAATGCACTTTATTTCCTTCATTTTGAAATGTCACTTTTTCGTTTTTGAAAAGGCACGAACATATTGCTTTGAAGGTTTTTGTTATGGTTTATGTTTGTAACTGTAATCAAAATATTCTGACTCTACGGAAAACGTGTGGGCATCTCACGAGGTCAGCAACTCGATTGTGAATGTATGGCCTTTCGAAGGGTTCCGACTTCTGTTAGGAAATTCCCAATTATGTCTTCTTTTGTATGTTGGCTCGCAGTCGCGCCTTGAGAGGATATGCGCTTGCATGAACTGATACAGATGCAGTATGTGGGGTTTGTACTTTTGCGATGTGAAGAATGCGAACAAAAAAAAAAAGAAAATGTTTAGTCAGGTACCATTGCTAGACATCCTGTAGACGTAGGGGTCACGCAGTTCTCCTTGTGTATTACTTGCTAAACCTGATACATCTTCCTATTATGAAATTTCACACAATCGATGCTGTGATTGTAACAAAAAAAAACCAGTATTTCACACCTGTTTTGGAAAATTGTATTGGTTTTCGTTGCTAAAATGCAACCAGTATTTTGATGAATCTAGCGTTTTAAGAATGTGAAATTCTAAAAAAGTGGTAAATTCAGGAATTTAAAAAAGGACGTCCACGGAAACAACAACAACTCCTAGATGTGGGAAGGACGCATTTGCAACAGGGATTACAGGGGGGGGGGGAAGGGGGATTCTTGTCGTGCGCGGCCGGTACCTCTTGGGAGCATAACTACATTTTTTTGAATTTCTTCAGATCACACTTTTTCTAAAATGGCAACAACGCACTCTATAAACCTGCTTTTCGAAATTTGGCTGCGGCGCTATTGTTGGGGTCCATCGCCCCCACCCCCGACTTATTCCTCTGGTATTACCCCCGGGATCTTATATAGCCCCCCGGGATGAAAAGTCTAAATTCAACACTGGTTTTTAAGTTTAGTTGGTATAAGCGTTGAGTGACTAATATATTAGTCACTCAACGGTATAAGGGCGCGTCAACTGTAAGGCCATAATGCGCCACTCTAGAGGCTAGGCAGGCCTTAGGTAGGGTGAGAAAGGTTTTACCCGTTAATCAACACTGGCCCTCATTCGTCTACAACGACTTTGGCGATTTCCTAGAGGGATTGCCCGAGATATAATAGATATAATAGATATAAATCTGTGGCATTGCCGTTTCTCAAAAGGCCCCCCCCCCCGCGCTGGTTTAGAAGGCATTAAATAATCCAAAGACACAGTTGTCCTATCTTTCACAAAGCGGTGGTTTAACTACCTACAAGACTGTGTGAGACTCCACTATTTTCGGTCGTAAGATAATTATTGTGATGACTGGTATTAATCCAAATTTGATTTGTATTCATAAAATAAGACTTTATTGGGAAACCCAATGTGGTTTATTCGTAATATTGCATTTGTGTTAGCTAAAGACTGCTTCACCTCCTATAACTCGGCTGTGGTTCTGTATGGTCTACATTGGATGTGAGATGTATTACTGTCACTGATGACAATACATAGTATCTGATCCAGAGACAGAACGGCAAGATTTGGAAACCAATAGTAAAGAAAATGTAGGCCTAGTACTGACTGCAATCAATGAAGGCATTGATTAGCCTAGGCCTAGGCTTCCTGTAGGCCTAGGGTCAAGCAAAAATTGCTTTGTTTTTGAACCTACAAATTTATGCACTTATTCGGCTAGGGGGGTCCAACTTGTATAGGCCTACACCTTGTCCTTGTTAACACTGCTATATTGCCTTGTTACTACCTACTTATGTTAAAGGTGTACTTTCGGACTGGTTCTGGTTTGAGAGTGGCCAACTTTTAACACTTGTACTGTTGTTGTGTGGTGTTAAGGTTTGAAGGTTTTTGATTTAAACATAGCGCGTTAAAGTTTTGAAGGTTTTTCTTTGTTTAAAATAGCGACGTTAAAGGGTTTGTAAGGTTACTTAAAGTGAGTGTAACGGCTCCGGTGGAGTGCTGGTGAAAAGGTGGGCCGACTCTCACCCGAACCAGTACCTACTTCGTTAGTTTAGCCGAACTTTCCGATGGCTACAGTGCGCCGACGCTAGTTCTAGGATATAGTCGATAAGAGCGCACCCGAAATCCTGTCCGTTACGGTTATTATAAAGTTTGACCCCCCTAGTCGATAAGTACGCCAACTTTAAGACTCAGGCCTGCCACTAGCCTGTGCTTAGGTATTTTTGTATAACCCCTGTGAATAGGGTTGCCAACTCTCTCTATTTCCCCATGAAATCCTGTTTGTGGCTCTAGGCTAGGCCTAGGTAGGCTGTTGTCCGCATTGCTGTTGTCTATCTCCACCCACCTGGCTCTTAGCATTTTGCTCCACAGTGAAGACATAGAACGCTAGACCCATCCCTCTCCATCTTCCCTTTGACTAGGCCTACCTATTCCCTAATCATCAGCTCTGGCAAATGTTCATTTTCCAGTCGATACATTTTCTAGGTTTGTCTTCATCTTTGTCTACGTGTAAATGGTGGTTACTTCGAAGCAAAACTTTGGTTGGTCGCCACAAACTTTGTGTCCTGCGTTGCTACTTACCTCCTGACGAAATAAACAATAATTGGGCTTATCTTGACTGGTGTAACGCCCACACTATATGCCGTGTCTGGCCTTTTAACTTGCAATTGATCTATGTTTTAAAAGGTCACTCAAATACAGGTAAGGAATCTCATTGAGCTCAGACATGTTTAGAGGTAAAACGGCCGGATGCACAACCGTCGCTTACTGACCGACCACAGCTACCGGTACTAAGTGATCAAACATTTGTACGCGGACTACGTACCTATGGGAAAATAATATTAGGCTGTGTTTGAATGTTGACACTTTTTTCACACTTGGTAGCCAGCTAGCTGTGGTCGATAGGCCTACCTACGTTACTTTTGTGCATCTGTCCCTAGATCTTAATTGTTGCCTTATGGTTCTAGGGAAGGGGTGGTTAAATGTTTATAAACGTTTCTAGCGGTCCAGTAGAGGTTATTAAGACTTACAAGGACACGATAATTAATGAGGCCTATGCCAGGTACAAACCCCAATAACTAACTAGGTAACTAACCAAAGCTAAGATAAGACAGAATTAGGGGAAGTCAAGAAACTTGTTCTTAATCTTAAACTTAAAAACTTTGAAGCATTATACCTAAATAGGCCTAGGGCCTACTTAAAAGTAAATTACTAAGATTAAAATGTAAATTACAAAATGTTACGCTCTGTTGCATGTTTCTTAACATTCTCCTTAAGGCTATTCCACCGCGTTTTTCTATTTTCCAAAATATGCTACTAAGTCAAAATATAGTGAATGGCTTTGAAACATGGCTATTTTAGAAAATCAAAAGTATTTTTTCCAAATTTTTCTGATCCGGTACACGGCCAATATAGCCACCTCAAAATAATTTCAAACTTCAATTCGCCAGGGCACACCATTCAACGTAGGGTGTTGTGCTTTTGTGACATTAATTTTCAACTGTTTTTCTTTGGACTGACTGAGAGAAAACAGATTTATTTGAACAATTGTCTTTCCTGCGAATTTTTTCGTTTGGCGGTACAAATCGGTAGAAAAATACCGCCAAACGAAAAAATTCGCTGGAAAGACAATTGTTAAAATAAATCTGTTTTCTCTCAGTCAGTCCATAGAAAAACAGTTAAAAATTAATGTCACAAAAGCACAACACCGTACGTTGAATGGTGTGCCCTGGCGAATTGAAGTTTGAAATTATTTTGAGGTGGCTATATTGGCCGTGTACCGGATCAGAAAAATTTGGAAAAAAATATTTTTGATTTTCTAAAATAGCCATGTTTCAAAGCCATTCACTATATTTTAACTTAGTAGCATATTTTGGAAAATAGAAAAACGCGGTGGAATAGCCTTAACATAATTGTAGGCCTATATTTAAAATAAGAAGGTCCTTTTTTAACTAGTTGCTAATGGGTTATTCCACCAGAAATCAACCAGGGGTGGTTGCTGACCCATTTTTAATTTTTTTTTTTAATTTTGCACATAGATACCTGCATATATGTAGATTACAAATCAGTTCTCCTTACATTTTTAGAGCAAACCATATCCGATATACGGGCATTATCGCACGTGCCGGTAGAGCGAATTTGTCACTTTTTGACGTTAGCGATTATTGCTACCATTTGCATGTTTTTGAAGTTACAGCAAACATACTTACATAAATACTTTTGAAATACATTGTTCTATATAAATATGCAAGAAAAAGGAAAATATAAAAATAATTAAAGCATGAACAAGGGCATAAACTTTCCTAATTAAAATTGAGTTTTTTTTCACTTTTTGAAGGCTAATCAATCAAAACGGAGACTAGATATCAAAACAGATCCTTTTGGAATTAATACTCTAGGTAGGCCTACACATGTAGGCCTATCAGAAAAAAAAATTTGTTTTGATCCTGAGTCCCCTTTACCCCCCAAAACAAATCCAAAATCAACACAACAAACACAAAACAAATCTCAAAATTTGGCAGTTTCATGGTCACGTATCTCAAAAGGGGGACCTAGTAAAAATGTGACATTGTTAGGGTACTAACTTATCATCCTAACCTACATTGGCTTCAAATTTGGAGTTGATACTCAAAGCCGTTTAGGTGTGACAGCTTTTTGAAATTTGATGAAAATGGTGCTATATTTTGAGGTTTAATTCGTAGTTTAATACCACTATCTCAGTGTTTTAAAGTGACTTATTACTAGTAACTCACAGGATTGTGGATAAGTGTCTAATGGGCATTCATCATGCTGCTGATTTGTAGGCTAAGCTCATATGGTATGTTGTGTGACCGTCCAGTAGATGTAGTCAGTTCGTTTGCCGATAGAACTCGTAGAATGTTACAATGCGGCACCCAAGCTTCATCGTTTTTTGAATGTTTGAAAGCAGTGCCTGGGCCAGCAGGGTGAAAGAAGTGAATATTAAAATCATTCTTTTCTTCACAATATTGACCAACAATGCCCAACCACCAACTGCCATCATACACACAAGCAACATTATCGTTTATTTCAATGTCTTTTGATGGTTTAGCGAGTGCTAGTTTGGAGGTAGACATTTCACGGAACAAACAAGATGATGATGTTCGTCGAACCTGCATTGTATGTTCGTTTATTGGGATGAAGCTGTGATTTTCACGAGTGTTAGGAACTTGCAGAGCATTTTCATAACGTTGTGAAAGAGAAATGCCGCTTTCTTCAATTTCTTCACTGGGGACATAAATGAAGGATATTCCCTTTATTTCGCTAGTGCAGAATTGAAACATTTTTTTGGGTGTCAATATAGTGTTGTAAGTAGTTCGATGAAGGCTTGCTTTTGTAGTCACCCTCTTGACAGTCCCTCCTATACCGTCGCATGGGCCCTTCCCGTGCAAAGTGGCAAAGAAATGCCACTCAGCATCTATTCCAAAATCGGATTTGTGGTGACAGAGGTTTGTAAAAATTTTCTTGTTTTTATATTGGCTGGCAGCCCCGTCCAAAAAGTAGTGAATTTTAGTTACTTGAGGAGCCAGTATTTTTAGTTTATTTATGACATGCTTCTGGAATGTATAAACTACCATTGTGCTGTGCTGAAGGCTGTCACTTATAAATTATAATACAAATACTTACTGATTTTGTTACCACTTCATCACGGTAATAAACAACAAATGGGTGCAAGGTTGCCCGAGCATTTACCCAGTGGTAACTTTGAATTTCATCTTGCACAATGAATGTAAAGTTTTCCGAGAAATTCCCGGAAATAATACATTCATTATCTGTCAAATTTTCTTTCTTCTCCCTCAAAAATGCTCCTTGCTGACTTGCAATATAATGGTGTTGCTTTAAGATACTTAGTTTTTCTAGAAGCTTTTCAGTGAAGTCACCATATATTGACACCCGAAAAAATGTTTCAATTCAGCACCAGCAAAATAAAGGGAATATCCTTCATTTATGTCCCCAGTGAAGAAATTGAAGAAAGCGGCATTTCTCTTTCACAACGTTATGAAAATGCTCTGCAAGTTCCTAACACTCGTGAAAATCACAGCTTCATCCCAATAAACGAACATACAATGCAGGTTCGACGAACATCATCATCTTGTTTGTTCCGTGAAATGTCTACCTCCAAACTAGCACTCGCTAAACCATCAAAAGACATTGAAATAAACGATAATGTTGCTTGTGTGTATGATGGCAGTTGGTGGTTGGGCATTGTGCGTCAATATTGTGAAGAAAAGAATGATTTTAATATTCACTTCTTTCACCCTGCTGGCCCAGGCACTGCTTTCAAACTTTCAAAAAACGATGAAGCTTGGGTGCCGCATTGTAACATTCTACGAGTTCTATCGGCAAACGAACTGACTACATCTACTGGACGGTCACACAACATACCATATGAGCTTAGCCTACAAATCAGCAGCATGATGAATGCCCATTAGACACTTATCCACAATCCTGTGAGTTACTAGTAATAAGTCACTTTAAAACACTGAGATAGTGGTATTAAACTACGAATTAAACCTCGAAATATAGCACCATTTTCATCAAATTTCAAAAAGCTGTCACACCTAAACTGCTTTGAGTATCAACTCCAAATTTGAAGCCAATGTAGGTTAGGATGATAAGTTAGTACCCTAACAATGTCACATTTTTACTAGGTCCCCCTTTTGAGATACGTGACCTTGAAACTGCCAAATTTTGAGTTTCCACCCATTTTGGATTTGTTTTGGGGGGTAAAGGGGACTCAGGATCAAAACAAAATATTTTTTTCTGATAGGCCTATGTGTACCTAGAGTATTAATTCCAAAAGGATCTGTTTTGATATCTGGTCTCCATTTTGATTGATTAGCCTTCAAAAAGTGAAAAAAAAACTCAATTTTAATTAGGAAAGTTTATGCCCTTGTTCATGCTTTAATTATTTTTATATTTTCCTTTTTCTTGCATATTTATATAGAACAATGTATTTCAAAAGTATTTATGTAAGTATGTTTGCTGTAACTTCAAAAACATGCAAATGGTAGCAATAATCTCTAACGTCAAAAAGTGACAAATTCGCTCTACCGGCACGTGCGATAATGCCCGTATATCGGATATGGTTTACTCTAAAAATGTAAGGAGAACTGATTTGTAATCTACATATATGGATGGTGAAGAAACAATACCTTCTATCTACCAAAAAGAAAATTGTTCAGGAGAGCATTAAAACTGATTTAAAAAAAGTAACTAGTTGGCGGTGGCAGATAGGAGATATTGATGTAACTTAGTACCATATGTCTCTTTTGGAGATGTTTAAGCACTGTTAGATAGGAGCTGTTAGCACCAAAAAATTCGAAATAGTTTTCTGTATCCATAGTCACCAACATCTCATTTTGGCAGAAAATGGCAGATAGAAGGTATTGGTTCTTCACCATCGATATGCAGGTATCTATGTGCAAAATTAAAAAAAAATTAAAAATGGGTCAGCAACCACTTATTAAAATTGGTTGATTTCTGGTGGAATGCTAAAGCTAGGCTAAGAAGTCCTCTGGCCTATAGGGAACACACACGTGACGTCACAGCTCGCCTGCAAGTGGCCGCGAATCGAACTGATGGTTGTTTGTCCATCAGTTGGGCTCAAAGCGGGATGCGTGACGTAGTTGTGTGTACCCTATAGGCCTAGTATGCTAATTTTGATAACCTATTGGTACTACATTATTGGGACCGATGCCTACAATAGGGAAGTCTCCTCAGTCGTAGATATTAGCGCTGGTGTACAGAATCAGTAGATATTCACTTAAAAACACCATCGCCGTAGTTTATAACACTCTAAAGTAAAAACTGTCTATTCCACAGAGGTACAAAGTTTTACGTTTACTCTCTCCCGCGCTTTTATTGTGAAAAGACGTGTGACGTCATATCTCAGTAGACAGCGTTGTTTATGAATGAAATTGACCACGGACTACCCTAAAAGTTACTAAAAAACAAAAAGTAATCTGTTATACTTTTTAAAAATTAGGCCCTACTACCCAACTCTGGCTACACTTGTGACGTATCAGTATCACTAGCAAATTATGACTGTTGTAATAAACATGGCTACAAGTACCTCGACTTATGTGTGTGTCATATCTCTGGTTATTACAAGGCCTAACCTAGAGTGGTCAATCTCAAAGTAAATTATGCTCACATGTTAATCAGCTTGGCTACGATACAAAAACTGTAAAATAGACATGGTTCTATCCAACAATGAAGGTTTAGTCCTACATACCGTACCTAGTTGTCTAGAAAACATGAATTCATGGACACCGTCATAGATTATCAATAACATTTTGTTTAAATCAGCCAGAAAAAAATTGCGGAAATTGTCGCTTTTCGACTTTTAAACCAAATTTTAATTAGGGCTCCTAGCCCTAGTAAAAATCAATTTTAAAAATATTTGCAAATTTTAGAGCCTTTTGTTTTCACTTTTGACAACTGTGCAAAAGAACTGTGCTGTCAGTCTGTTGAGCGGCCTAAAACGCATGTCTTTAATCTTTCTAAATTCCTAAGCTGTCTCATTAGGCCTACAATTAATTTAAATCTTTTGTTTAATTTATCTGTCTTTGATTTTTTATTTTATTTATTTGTTTATTTAACGTCTACCTTCCCTATTCAGTTATAAAACTGATTTACAAAGGAGGACAACTAAATAAATCTAATTACATACCGGTAGAAGCAGACACAACAATGAACTACAGTTTAGTAAATATTTGAAATAGTAACATTACAGCAAAAATGCTTAAAACACAACAATTTTGATCACAAATTTAAAAAAATAAAGAAAAAAAAATCAGTTAGTAGGCTAGTTGTTCAGTTTACTTGATAGCCTTTACATACAAACTAAATACGGTACTGCTTTGTTTGTCAGTTTGCTGCCTGTCGCCCGGAGTCAAACAGGGGACAGTCCTAAGTGCGTCTTGGGACAACAGTGCCAAGTTCTGGTCTACAGACGGCAGCACTAAACCTCTGGCCAGCCTAGTTGGTCACCAGGCTGCGATATGGAGCGTGATACAGCTGACCTCTGGTAAGTACATAGCCTACTCTTACAGTATTCAATACTCAAAGGCCAATCCCTAAGTATTCCATTAATAGGCCTACACTGGATCAGGTTCTTCCTCATTTGTGGGAAAAATTAAACAAACTCACCCTCGACAGAAAGTATTAGGTAGGTATTAAAGACCTTGCTATTTTTAGTAGTCTTGAACATGGTGTAGGCCTTACCTGTATGATATTCTTTGCACGTCGAATATTATGTAATTTCTTCATGGTTTATATAATAATATATTATTCGTGACCCACTCACCATAATCTGTAAAAAGAGGAATTACAAAAATAGTACCGCAAGGTGTAGCCTATTGGAAAATCATATTGTAGAATAACACTTTGGGCATCCCCTTAAAATTAAATAACGCGTATCATGCATATAGGTAAACATATATCTACGATGAGCATTCTGAGTGACCATTATGAACAAGAATAGCCTAGTGTAATTGCAGTTCTGTTCATAGTGATTGAAACACATACGATTAGCCCTACTAGCCTACAAAAAAAATTAACGCTTATTTTGCCAAACCCCGAATGGTTTGTCTAAGCAACCAGACTAAATGTATGTAGGCCTAATGTAATGTAATGTAATGTAATGTGTTTATTGACCAAAATGAGCTTTTGGCTCTTTACAGTGGCAATTTACAAACTAACTTTAATATTAATGTTTTTTATACAATAATATAAGATTAAGACGCTCGTCTGGAATGCGGGAGACCCGTGGTTCGAATCCCTGTTGGGGCGGACTTTTTTAATTTCCGAATTGTAGTAAATAATAATATAAAATACATTAATAATAGGCCTAGGCCTATTTTAAATAATGTTTAAAAATAATAATAATTAATACTAATACTATAATAATATATAACCAAGGCCCTAGCACTCCATAGCGGCATGGTAACTTACTGCTAATTGATGTCCACCATTTCATTTGCATTTACATGTGATTCCCTATGTCTGTCAAATCTGCTGTGCACCTGAGCCTACACAATGGCCATGTAGACCCTACTTAATTTGAGTAGGCTATTTACAGCTATTCAAGTGATCCAGACCTCTTTGTACCATTAGATCATGGAGTTGGATGATAAGGAGGTCTAGCTCAAATGGAACAGCACGTCCACGATCGTGTTTGTTTGTTTGAGCCTATTCGCCATTTTGATTGTTATAACCACTACTAGCAGGTTAAACTTTGCTACAATGAACTGTGGTAGGCCCTAGGTTACCTTGGTTACCAAAGTAAACAATCAAAATGTCTGCCAAAATTGTACACCGCCGACCACACACCTGCGCCTCCAGTACGCCAGTACTATTTATAACTCCATGATTAGATTACATAAGGCCTACAATATTAGTTTTTAGTCAAACATATCTGTAATACTGGTATTCGAACAATATTAATGTTGAAAAAAATATTTTCAAAGTTAGAAGCCTAATATAAAACTCGTATTTTAGAGGCTTTCTGGTAAAATACTTGGTAAACACAGATGTAAAATGAAGCATAAGTCCTTTTGAAATGATATGTGTAAAGATAAACTCACCACATGACCCAATAATGTTTAAATGGGACATACAAAAGGCAAGTTTTAACAAGGAAACGATCATTTGACATTCACTTTGCCTATAAAATGTCCGCCGACCGTCCTCCAATTATCAATAGGTACAGCAGTGCTCATGCGTCATCTAGACCTACTACTATTCCAACATCTTTGAAATGAATGTATCTATCTAATATTTTAGGCACGATCGTGACGGGTTCGGCCGACAAGACGATCAAGATCTGGTCGCGCGTCGGTGACTGCCTGATCACGTTCACCGGGCACACGGATTGCGTCCGCGCGCTGGCCGCCGCGACAGACACAACCTTCCTCTCGGCCTCCAACGACGCGTCTGTACGGCTGTGGAACGCAACCACGGGCGCCTGCATCAAGACCTTCTACGGACACACCAACTACATTTACAGGTGTGGACAGTAATAATAATAATAATGATAGTGATAGGAATAGTGAAAGTTTAGTTATATGATAATGATTGTTATATGATAATGATCTTTATAGTTTGTATTGTTTTTTATTTATTTATTTATAATATATATATATATATATATATATATATAACACCATTAGCAAATCTGTTCTAGATGATTTTGAAACTAAGGCATTGAGTGAAGCAACTCTAATCCCAAGAGTGTGGTTGAGATATGTGGACGATATATTCGCAGTGTGGGTCTCACGCAGAGAAGCTTTAGATGATTTTTTATTGATCTAAATTACTTACATCCAAGTATACAGTTTACTATTGAAATTAAAAAGGAAGGTCGTTTGGCATTTTTGGACGTTCTTGTGACTCGTGGTGATCCTGTGGGTCACTCAGTTTACCGTAAACCAACTCATACAAATTTGTACATTCATGAGACGTCGCACCATCATCCTCCACAGAAGCACTCAGTATTAAATACTCTAGTTACCAGAGCCAAACGTTTATCAGACAGTACCAGTCTGGAATCGGAAAAATGCGTTCTGAAACAAGCGTTACTAAACAATGGCTATAATAACACAATGATTATGCAAGCATTTAATAGAAAACCAAAACTACAGGATGTACAGTTTGCAGATAGAACAGAGAAAAAGAAGAAAGCCATATTACCTAACGTAAAGTTCACAACGGATAGAATTGGTAGACTCCTCCAGAAACAAGAAATTCAAACAATATTCAAACCGTGGAAGAAAATTCAAAATTGTATGTTGCCAGTTAAAGATAAAATTCCTTTTCAAGCTAGTGGTGTTTATGAAACTCCTTGTAAATGTGGTTCGGTCTACATTGGACAAACCTGTCGTACAATTGGGACTAGAATTAAAGAACATAAAGCGCATTGCAACCACTTCAGAGAGGACCTTTCGGCAGTAGCAAAACACGTGGTGGAAAATGCTAATGATCCCACGCACAAGATCCTTTTTGAAGATACCAAAATTCTATGCACAGAAGAAAACATTTTTCCTCGACTCGTAAGAGAATCGATTGAAATTGCCAAGCACCCCAATAATTTTAGTGGGGATATTGGTGGTTTTAAATTAAGCAAAACATGGAGTCCGATGATAGGGAAACTACTCTCAAGACGACAACAACAACCACCACCACCACCACCACCACACCACCACCACCACTGCCACCACAACAACACCACCACCACCACCACCACCACTGCCACCACAACAACAACAGCAACAGCATCAAGGAAGTCAAGATGTTTCTAGTTCTTTGGACAATGACAATCAGAGCCAAAGAAGAAGCAAAAGAATTCAACAAAAACAATCTCAAATGTAAAATTTTTTCAATGTTGCCTCAGATGATGATACGCACAGTCGTATCGAAACGTCAGGTAATTTAATAAAAACAAACACAGCAAAATGACTCGTAAAATATTTGAATTTTCTAATATTTCGGGCTGTGAAAGCATCAAGCAAGAAAATAATAATAATAATAATAATAATTAACACAATTAATTGGTCGGACATTTAGCAGCGTTGAATCTGCTTTTATTGCTTTTGACGTTTTTTTTTTTTAGGCCACATGGTAGGGAAACACTACATGCATTTTTGGTCCATTTGAATAGCATCCATCCAAGCATTCAGTTCACTATGGAATTAGAGACGAATGGCCAACTAGCTTTTCTGGATATTCTAGTCACGAGGGGAAATATACCTGGCCACGCAGTTTATCGTAAACCCACTCATACCTGCATGAGACATCCCATCACCACCCTGCACAGAAACAGTCTGTTATTAACACGCTGGTAACCCGCGCCAACAGACTGTCAGACGAAGCAAGTTTAGGGAGGGAAAAGGTCGTGCTCAGAGAAGCATTATTGAACAATGGCTACAGTAATGCAACCATCAACAGGGCTTTTAATAGGCCGCAGAGACCTGACAACAGTACCGGTAACATCACTAGAGCCTTCCTGCCTTAAGTGAAGTACACAACGGACAGAATCGGTCGCATTTTAGCCAAAAAAGCTATTAAAACTAGTATTTATACTCCATGGAAAAAGGTAGCCCAGTTGATGAAGCCAGTCAAGGTTATAATTCCACTACAAGAGAGTGGTGTTTACCAAATTCCTTGCAAGTGTGGATTGGTTTATATAGGCCAAACATGCAGGACAGTGGGAACAAGATTGAAAGAACATAAAGCGCATTGTAGGCATGCTCGAGAAGAACAGTCGGCAGTTGCTAAACATACTTGTGAAAATGCTAATAATCCAAGACATGAAATACTGTTTGATAGTGCCACAATAGTTTCTTCAATAGTCTGCATGGTGTCCCACCATGCAGCTGACTGAGTCTGCCCGGCCCGTCGAGCGAGGCTGGCCGGCCGGCGACCCCCCTCCCCCTCCCACCCACCCGCCGCTATTGTGAAAGGCTGGGCTGCCGAGCCAGACGCGTCATTGTTCAAGCAACTTCCAAGTTGCGATGACGTCACGGAAGAGGACGTGACGGAATGGGTGGCCGCCGACCGCTAGGTTTTGTCTCATGAGTCATAACAGTAAAAGATAAGCTTATCGCTGCCAGGTATCTTCTTGTAGACGCTTCCGAACGACCTTCAACCGCTCGCGGGGAGGGGGGGGGGGGGTACGACGATAAAATGACGTAATTTAGGCTTTCAGGATTCGGGTAACCCGATTCCTGGAAGGTCAGGAACCGGATCCTAATTTTACTACCCTATGACATCCCTAGTGGATATTGTTATTTGTTGGAAGTGTTTTTATGTTTTTTGTTACTTTTAGGATTGCCGTAGAATGAACAAACTATATAGAGTTTTAAGATATTTAATTTGATGAAGAGAGGTTTACAGTGTGATCTTCGAGACTTGATTAGCATTGACCGGATTACCTTCTTCTGAATTATAAAAACTTTCTTGGTACTGGGAGAGCAACCCCAGAATTCAATTCCATACCTTCTTATGTGTGCCTCAAAGTTAGAGTAATTAATATACTATTTTGGCTGTTGCAATGTTTGCTACAGATTTGATTGATTTGATTGCAAAGTAGCCAGTGTTAAGTTTTTTTAATTAGCACTTTGATGTGTTCGACGTTCGTGCCACTTGAGTTTACTGTCTATTATTAGTCCCACAAAATTTGTTGATGCCCCTACTTTGATTGAGATATTATTTTTACTATCGTATAACTGTTTTTATTTTTACCCGTGGGTCTTTGTGAAATTCAACAATTATAGATTTGGTTTCATTTAATAGCAGTTCATAACCGTTGAACCATTCTGTGGCATAAGCAATTTTGATTTCAGATATTTGTTTTAGAGTTGATATGTCATTGGCTATGGCTATTATGTTTGCATCATCGGCAAACATTTCAGAGTACTATAGTATATTAAAAGGAAAGTCGTTGATAAATATTAGAAAGAAAAAAGTACCTATTATCGAACCCTGAGGAACTCCAACAGAGATATTCTTATTATCGGAGAGAAACTTGATTTCAGTCCCTACTTCATTAGTGTGGGTTACCTCAACTTTTTGTTGCCTGTTACCAAGATAGGATTTGATAAGAGCTAGCGGAGTGCCTCTGATGCCGTAGTAACTGCATTTGTCCAGTAGGATGTTATGATTCATGCAGTCAAATGCTTTAGTGAGGTCACAGAAAATTCCTGCTACCGGAGTCTTTTTTTCAATACAATAAACAATTGTTTTAAGAAAATGCTCAATTGTGTTGTGGATGGATCTATTTGCTCTGAATCCATTCTGACATTCAGAAATTGAGTTATTCTTTTCGAGAAATGCTACAATACGAATCTTTAATAGGCCTATGGATTCCAAAATTTTTGAACATGGGGGTAAAATAGATATTGGTCTGTAGTTTTCTACTAGGGATTTTTTTGCCTTTTTTGTGGAGTGGAATTACATTGGCCTCCTTTAGTTTTTCTGGAAAGACACCAGTTTCAATGCAGTTGTTAAAATAAAAACATAGAGGATTTGAAATGTTGTGTTGTGGATAAAAAATGTTTTGTGTTATTAGTATGCCGTCTGGCCCCACATAATCCCGTCAAATAAGAATTTTTGGAGGAAAAAATTGCGATGTCGCTGAATTTTTGCAGGGACCTTCCTTGAATGATACTTATCAACATACTAAAACTCCCCTACAATCGGACTGGAGCTTCGGCCGCCATATTGGAAAATGGCGGCCAAAAAGTGTTTGTTATCGAATATCTCCAAATTGGTTTGAGATAGACAAAATATCTCTATGGCAAAAATATTCCCCATTTAATTCCCTACAAAACAGGTGTCTTCTATAGTTTTGGTAGAGGCAAAGGTTACGTCACAAAATCGTGGTTTATATGTTGCTTATAGGAGTACCAGCTAATTTCCAAATTTTCACGCCCAGCATCAAACAATGCCCGGTAAATCCGTAAGAAATCGATTTAAATACAAAAGGACTTTTGTACGGGGTTCATGAAAGCTTCCATTAGTATTTTTAAAAATCAGTTCTGCGAAATCGGATTTTGCATTTACCCGGAATTTGGGTTTTTCCATTGTTGGCATTATCTAAAAAATGCCTTATTTTACTGTTCATTATTAAGCACTAAATAGCATTGGAAGAAAAATTCTTTCTACGCACATTGAAATGACTTAAATAATGATCCAATTACAACCAAAGTTTAAATCCAATATGGCTGCTAATTCCTAATATTCACAATATGAATACTTTTTTCGTGCTGTTTATACACTCTTTTTGTTACATAATTCACTTTGATGTGGAGCCGTCCCACAGTGCCGCTTCCCGTAAGGCCATCAACCTTTTTTTTCCCCCTGTGCCATCGTTACTACCTGTCGATAAGGCCCATGTTGCACTTGTTGGCCTGAGGGGAATTGATTTATTCCCGTTAGGCCAGACACCCTGCATTTCCTTCTCGAACATACAAAGAAGGTTTGTTGGCGTTGGGGTATTTGATTTATTCCCGTTAGGCCAACAGAGTATATGCATCGTTTACGGTAAGGAGTGGGGCGTTGTTGGCGTTGGGGTAATAAGTCAATTCCCCTTAGACCAACAAACCTTGTTTACATATTCAATAATAAAATGCAGGGTGTTGGCCAAAGGGGAATAAATCAATTACCCCAACGCCAACAACACCCCACTCCTTACCGTAAACGATGCATATACGCTGTTGGCCTAACGGGAATAAATCAATTACCCCAAGGCCAACAAACCTTCTTTGTATTTTTCATAATGAAATGCAGGGTGTTGGCCAAAGGGGAATACATCAATTCCCCTTAGGCCATCAACGCTTCCTGTAACATGGTCTTTATCGACAGGTAGAAATGATGGCATAGGGGGAAAAAAGGTTGATGGCCTTACGGGAAGCGGCACTGTGGGAAGACACCCTTTGATGTTGTGGATATAAGGAATAAGCAGCCATATTGGATTTAAACTTTGGTTGTAATCGGATCATTATTTGAGTCATTTCAATGTGCGTAGGAAGAATTTTTCCTCCAATGCTATTTAGTGATTAATAATGGACAGTCGAAAAAGGGTATTTTTTAGATAATGCCAACAATGGAAAAACCCAAATTCCGGGTAAATGCAAAATCCGATTTCGCAGAACTGATTTAAAAAAATACTAATGGAAGCTTTCATGAACCCCGTACAAAAGTCCTTTTGTATTTAAATCGATTTCTAACGGATTTACCGGGCATTGTTTGATGCTGGGCGTGAAAATTTGGAAATTAGCTGGTACTCCAATAAGCAACATATAAACCACGATTTTGTGACGTAACCTTTGCCCCTACCAAAACTATAGAAGACACCTGTTTTGTAGGGAATTAAATAAGAAATATTTTTGCCATTGAGATATTTTGTCTATCTCAAACCAATTTGGAGATATTCGATAACAAACACCGTTTGGCCGCCATTTTCCAATATGGCGGCCGAAGCTCCAGTCTGATTGTAGGGGAGTTTTAGTATGTTTATTACTATTATATAAGGAAGGTCTCTGCAAAAATTCAGCGACATCGCAATTTTTTCCTCCAAACGTCAATATACGATCTTATTTGACAGGATTACACAAGACTTTTTGTACTTTAATTTTTTAACTGCTTCCGATATCTCTTTTTCGGATGCTGGTGCTAGGAACAATGATTTTTCTGCTTCTTTATTTGACTTTATTAAGTGTTTTCGATGGCTGTTGTCGTTCTCATCAATCAATCTTGTAGGCCTACTCGCCGATGTTAGGTCCAAGTTTTTAAATGTACTGTACACCGATTACTGCGATTAGGGATTGCACTTAAACCGGTCAAACTAAAATTGGGCAAGTGACCGGAGAGTTGACCAAAAACCAGTCAAATATAAAAATGGTAGTCCATATTTCGCTCGTATATTGCGACTGGCCATTCGTCTGCATCCTAGTTAATCAATATGGTCTAGTTCAAGGGTGATTATAATAATTGATGAAAATGAGTGAATGTGGCATCATTCACTAGCACTTTGTCTGCTCCTGTCGAAAAGTATAAAGGGCTACAACAGTGAATTGTCCAATTTCAAATTTGAAGGAATGTAACTTAAATCGAGTTACCTTTGAATAATGAGTGATGGCAACTTAATAATTAAAAATATTACTTTGACCCATTATTTGACCGTCTTTCCATCCCTAACACTTATAAATCCCTATGATTGGAGAAGGGTTGACAGGTTGGGAAAGCATAGAGAACATAAAGAACATAAAACCCAGCCTGAAGGACTGGGGGCGATGAAACTTTTCACCTGCTGATGACAACTGCAGCTAATTTAAAGTTGTTTGTTACCTTAATCAACGACGCGTTTCGTCCTTCTGGGACTCATCAGGCGGATGGTGGCCACTAAAAATCACCTAACTACATGCAAACAAAACTCACAACACATAACCAAACCTGTGGTAGGGCCACGCAAGAAGTAAATTCTGCAAGCATGTTGTCATCATCAGCAAGGTTACTTGACACGCCATTCATACTGGGGCACACAGTCAGCACAGACAGTAAGGGGGCTTCCCTCCCAACTCTGGTGCTCGGGAGACAAGAAATCCATGACTTACCCTGGATGATGGATAACTTTTAGTGGCCACCATCCGCCTGATGAGTCCCAGAAGGACGAAACGCGTCGTGGATTAAGGTAACAAACAACTTTAAATTAGCTGCAGTTGTCATCAGCAGGTGAAAAGTTTTATCGCCCCCAGTCCTTCAGGCTGGGTTTTATGTTCTTTATTATCTCTATGCTTTCCCAACCTGTCAACCCTTCTCCAATCATACTAAACTAGCCGATTGGCCTTTTCCTAATTGTAACTTACAAATCCCTGATTGAGTTCATGTGTTCAGCATCTGTGTGTACCCGGGCGCGGCAGACGACTGCTTTGCGACCTCCGGCGAGGACCGCTCCATCAGGATCTGGCAGGGCGGCGAGTGTGAACAAGTGATCGCGCTGCCGGCGCAGAGCGTCTGGGCGATAGCCATCATGAACAACGGGGACATCGCTGCCGGATCCAGGTAAATCAAGTTGTCTGGGCGATAGCCATCATGAACAACGGGGACATCGCTGCCGGATCCAGGTAAATCAAGTTGTCTGGGCGATAGCCATCATGAACAACGGGGACATCGCTGCCGGATCCAGGTAAATCAAGTTGTCTCTCAAACTTAATCTTCATCACCAGTTTCAGAGTCAAACACAAATTTGAATAAAGTCAATAAACCAAATTAATAATATAACAAGGGTTAAGAGTCTTCACTTGACAATTATGACCTTGACGTGCCAGTAAGCACTCAAATTCAGATGTACAACGCTCTGGAGAAAAATCTTAACAACATATGTGAATTCTAAAATGCACAAGACACAGATATTTTTATGCAGAAGAACAAACAATAAACAAAATTGCTTATATTGTAATAAACCCTACTATTCACCATTGTTAAGCGTAAAGTCAATGCGACGGTAGCAACCTCTTCTTTTTCCCGTTGCGTCGACTTTATGCGTAACAATGGTATAGTACAGGGTTGCCGTTTTTACGGATTTTATCCGTTTTAACGGATTTTGAGGGTGCAAAACGGATACACGGATTTTTAGTCCAATTTACGGATTTAAAAAAAAAAAAATTACGTTTTACGCCGTTTTTAACTAGGGCTGGTCAAAAAATCTATATTTCAATGCGATATTGATAAGTGGGAATCTTTTCGATGTATAAATATCAAAATTTACACCAAAAATGTAAAATTTCGGAATTTTGGTGGAGGTGCCGGGTAGGTAGTCTAAATTAAATTAACCTGGCTGGTGCATATGGTGGAGGTGCCGGGTCATAACACGCGGTTGTGAGATCGTAAAAATAGGCATTTATGGTGATACCTTATCATTCTATCAACCCTATTTGGCCTCGAATCATTTTTTTTCCCGATTGATTCGGGGCCTACAGGTTGGCTTGGTCGCTTTGATTTACTGTGTCCCACTGAAAATCAGTTATATAACTGAGTGGGTAGACTCTTTATACATTTTTTAAAAATTTATTTATGAAAAATAGGCCTAGGCCTACCTACTCTATAAAAAAATTATATATTCAATTTTTTTACAACAATTACATTATGATATATCGATATCGTATTGAAATTGGTACATTTAGGAATTTTAAGGATTTTTAAGGATTTGGGCGTTTCATTTAAGGATTTCTAAGGATTTTTGATCTGCTCAAACAGGATTTTTATTTTTTCTTGGTGGCAACCCTGGTATAGTAGGGTTTATTACACACATCAATTCCGTTTGTTGCATGTTGTTCAGCATAAAAATATCTGTGTCTCAAGTGCATTTTAGAATTCACGTATGACGTTTCAATTTTTCTCCAGAGCGTTATACACCTGAATTTGTGTGCTTACGAGCGTGCCGTGTACAGCCGGGGTCATAATAATGTAAATCAAGAGGTCTGGAAGATACCTCCTTTTCCGACATCGCGTGGTCAACTCTCTGTGCCATGATTTATATCGCCTTGTGAACTGCATTATCGATCCGATGGAAGCCTTCTAGACTATTTGAAGTTATTAATAGGTACTTGGCTCGAACATGGCGGCCGACATTGAGGTGGTGGTTAAGAAGGGAGCTAAAGATATAGTTTTAGTGTCAAATAAGTGCTTAAATTGCAATAAAGGCGTTAGGAAGGGGCTGAGATGTGTCAAGTGTTTAAGATGGGCCCATAATTACTGTGTTGGCATTAAAGATGAAGAATTCAATAAGAAGAAAGTAAGCGACCTTGTTTGCGACCGTTGCAGAAGTGAGGTTAAGTGTGACGTAATCGACACGCAATCGGATGGAGAGGATTCGAATAGGCCTCAGGTGGTTGCAGGGGTTGCAAATGCAAATGGTGAGAGCTGTCGACAGTGCAAGGTGTGGAAAGAAAAATTTGAGAAATCGGAAAATATCAAATTAACTCGTGACAGAACGTTGACAACAATGCAGGACACAATACATCAAATGACGGAAGAGATAGCTAAGCTGGATCAAGATCGGAAAGAAGCAATAATGAAGGTAGAAATTCTACAGAGACGGCTAGAGGTATTGCAGGAAAGGATAGCTGAGCCAACTAGTATGAACATTGGCCGAGGCCTAGGCCTAGGCCTATATCAGAATCAGAAAGAAAAACCGTGTAGCCAAGTGACCCAAAAGAGAAGCCAAGGAGGGTTGCCGGAGCTAGGTCTAAGCCCACAAGAAATGAGCAACACTAAGGGTGCAGGTAGGCCTACAAGTTTGTCCGGACCCAGTCCTAAAGGAATTCGAAACACTGTCCGAAATAGCCAAGGCCTAGGTATAGGCTCGCAAGATAGGCAGGATCCGCCTGTTATGAGCAGCTGTGTCCTAGACCACATTCAAAGGGTTTCGGAAGAGAACGAGGTCCTATGGAAAGCCCTGCTTACAGGTAAAGAGCAAGTCATAAACGAAAAACAGCACAGAATCAGCGAACTGGGAAAAATAATAACCATACAAGAAGAAATAATAAAAGAACAAAATAATCGAATTTTAAAAAGTGAGGTTAGGGTCGCGGCAACTTTGACAAACAACCGTCAGGAAAAAACAGCACTAGGCCTAGTAGAAACGCCAGGCACCGACACCTACAGTCGGGTCCCAAGAAGGAAAACAGGCGCGAGACAACAGGAATTAGAAGAAGAGGAACTCGAGAAGGTCCAACGTAACAACAATATAACTTGGACTAAAAAGGATAGGCCAAATATGAAGTGTAGTAGGGGTGCAGACCAGGGGCAGTTTAAAAGACTACAGACTAGCAAGTTCATAACTAGGCCTAGGAAAGACATGGGGCACTGGTACGGTGGAGAATTTCTATCGGAACACAGACATATGAGGGTCAGTATTGTAACTGGGGATATCTTTGAGAGCCCATCTGATTATGCCCTAGCACACTGTGTGGCGAAAGATTTAAAAATGGCAAGAGGCATAGCAGTCAAGTTTAACTCAACATTTAACAGTGTGTATGAACTAAAAAAGTCGGGGAAAATATTACATGTTGGAGAAACTGTATGTCAACTAGCAGAGAGTCGCACTGTCATGCACCTCATTACTAAAGAGAAATCTGATGGTAAACCTACACTGGCTGACTTTGCAAAAGCCATCCAGAGCTTGAGAGAGGTTTGTCTGATAAATAATGTAACTAAGCTAGCAATCCCAAAATTGGGCTGTGGACGTGATGGACTTGACCTTGGCGTGGTTAAACGCATTATCACGCGGGAGTTCAATACCCTGGACATTGAAATCGTTATGTACATTCTTCCAACTTTGAAGTACACGACGCCAACATGTAACAAACGACAATCAACAAACGACCACCAGAAAACAACAGCACTAGCAGCAATGCCAAGCACTGCCACCCACAGTCAGGTTGCAAGAAAACAGCAAAAAGAAGAAGAGGAATCCGAGAAGATCCGAATCAACAACAAAACACATGCCAGTCGAGACTACACGGAGGTAGAAAAGCAGAACCCAGGATCAACAGCCAAGAAACTCAGCAATGTCCTGATAATTGGGGACTCCATGGTGAGATGGGCAGGAGAGGTATGCAAGACGGAAGGCAGTGAGGTGTTAGTGTACCCAGGAATAAGAACTGAACAATTGGAAAACAGAATAGAACAAGGAGACACAAATGGTCTAAATCCAGAAGTAATAGTGCTCCAAGTAGGTACCAATGACTTAAAATCAACAAAAAGTGCAGACCACTTAATGGGGGATATATATGGTGCAGTGTATGCCTTAAAACAAAGGCACAAAGATGCCAAAATAGTGGTGAGTGGCATTTTATATAGGAAAGACATTGACACAAGTTTTATCAACAAGGTAAATGCAGGCTTAAAATGGGTAGGAGAAAGTTTTAATGGTATCTTTATTAACCCAAATAAAAATATTCATCCTAAAGACATCAGCAAAGATGGGCTTCACCCTAACACCAGAGGGGCAATAAAACTAGGAACACTGTATAGGGATGTGGCATATGCCCTAAAACATACTAGGCCTACGGAAAACTAAAAAGGACAACAGAGGTGATTTCTGCCAATTTATTGGAGAAAAATAAAGAAAATAAAGAATGTAAAACTAGTTTTAAAATCAATAGCAGATCAAAAACAGTAATGAGGGAAAACAGAGACCCATGCAAAATACTTAACACCAGTAGCAAAAATAGGAGCAAGTTAGACATCAACACAAAGGAGATCACCAGGCCTACAGACGACATTTCTGGGTTATCAATCATGCATCAGAATATTAGGAGTATTGGGAACCCAGATAAAATTAATGAAATCAGTGCCTTACTGGACGATTTCCCCCTTATAGACGTAATTTGTTTGACAGAGCACTGGAGACAAGAAAATGAACTTCGACATGTAAGATTACCTGACTTTGAACTGGCAACGTACTCGACTAGACTTAAGGAAAATTATGGTGGCACCTGTATATTTTGTAGAAACTCGTTAGAAAAGGTATCCATACGGCATGACTTAAACAAACTTAACATGGAAAAACAGTTTGAATGCTCTAGTATTGAATTGGAGATGGAAGGGAAATCAAAAGTAAAGGGGATAATAACTTGTATATACAGACCACCTAACGGGGAGGTTGAGATATTCTTTGATAAACTAAATCAACTTTTAGATAAACTGCACAAGGGGAAAAATATAAGTATCATATGTGGAGATTTTAACATCGACTTGCTAAAAAACTCCAAAGAAAAATGTAATTTTGAACTAATACTAAAATCATACAACTTTAAAGCGGTAATCAAAACAGCAACACGTTGCACAGACACGTCACAAACGCTTATTGACAACATAGTAACCAATGTAAATGATAAGACTTTCATGATACAAAATTTTCCAACCACACTTTCGGATCATAATGCACAAGTGATTACATTTAAAAAAGATACATTGCCTAAACCTCTAAATGACACTATGAAATTTCAGGGGAGGTCATTTAATGATGAAAATATAAAAATGTTTCTGGATAACCTTGCAAATGAAACTTGGGTGGGGGTGCTACATGCAGTAGATACAAATGAAAAATACAATACTTTTCTTAGCATCTTTAAAAGTCACTACGAAGCATGTTTTCCAAAACGGCAAAAACAGACTACTAAAACGAAAAGTTGGATTACTCCGCAGCTCAAAAACACTGGTAAACAACTTAAACACCTCCATCATCAAATGAAATACCATAAGGATATGGAAACAAAGCTTAAGTATCAGGCCCTTAAATCAAAATATAAAAAAGACTTGAAGAAGGCAAAACGCGTAAATAATAACAATTTTATTACAAAAGCTAAAAATAAAAGTAGAGCCATTTGGCAAATAGTACGCAAAGAAACGTTCTCAACGAATACAAAACAATTGAAAAACATTAAACTGCATATTAGGGGAACAAATAAAACGGACCGGTATGTTGAAAACCCACTAAAGGTTGCCTCAGAATTTAATACGTTTTTTGCAAATGCTTTCAAATCGGTGAGTCCAGACGACCAGCCACAAAGCAAGAGAATAACCAATAACGGGGAGGACGAAGACCCAATGGAGATGATAAAAAAACATAGTGAACCGTTAGGGAACTCGTTGACTTTGACACCGGTCACGGAAAAGGAGTTGGTGGAAACTGTCCTAAAACTAAAAAACACAACAGCGTGCGGGTGGGATGACATCTCAACGCTAATAATAAAAAAAAGCGTTCACTTAATAAAAGGGCCATTAACCCATATATTTAATAACTCGCTAGAGACCGGTATCTTTCCAAATAATCTAAGGCTATCCGTGGTCTCTCCTCTTTATAAAAAAGAGGACCCAGCTAATATTAACAACTATAGGCCAATCTCAATGTTGCCAATATTTGCAAAGGTACTGGAATCATTAGTACAATTTCGAGTCGTCCAGTTCCTGGAAAGTAATAATGTAATATCAAAATCACAACATGGTTATCAAAGAAACAAATCGACTATAACGGCTCTAGCAGAATTGGAAAATCTTACTCTGAAAGCAATGGATAAGGGAGAATATGCTTTGGGCATTTTTTGCGATCTGACCAAAGCGTTCGACTGTGTTGACCATAATGTACTTCTTAGCAAGCTAGATTTCTATGGTATAAGAGGGGTGGCATGGAAGTGGTTTAAATCGTATCTTGGGGGAAGAAAACAAAAAGTAAAAATAAGATATAATAAGAGAGGGCTTTGTACAGAATTCTCTTCAAACTGGTTAGAGATGGTGGCCGGAGTACCACAAGGTTCGGTCCTTAGTCCTACCCTCTTCCTTGTTTATATAAATGATCTACAAAAATATATTAAAGAAATAACGTTAATTCTTTTTGCAGACGACATAACAGCGCTGCTATTTAATAAATGTCTGGAAAGCCTCGAGAGGGAAGCAGTAATTATTATTAAACTAATTTACCAATGGCTGGTAGCAAACAAGTTAGCACTAAATGAGACTAAAACATGCTTTATTCAGTTCCATTTTTGGCAGAAGCATATAGAACATTTTCCAAAATTACAACTTAATGAAAAAAAATTGAGCGAGTAACGAATACAGGGTTCCTGGGGGTAATCACAGATGAAAATCTAAACTGGGAAAGCCATATAACCAAACTAAGTTCTAAAGTAAGTTCGGCATCTTTTGCATTGAGGGTGATTAAGGCAGCCACAGGCAAGCAAACAGCTAAGATTGCATATCACGCATATTTCGAGTCACTACTCAGATATGGAATACAAATATGGGGAAGCACCACTCACCTAAGGGACATTTTCATACTACAAAAAAAAGCGATAAGGATAATAGGAGGACTAGCCTTCAGAGAGTCCTGTGTGGCAACATTCATTGAATTAGAGATTCTTACGGTACCATGTATCTATATATATGAATTGTTGAAACTAATTATTAAACAGCAGACAGACAGAGACCAGACGTTAAATAAAGACATTCACCAGTATAACACAAGACATAGGGGGGATTTTAACATACCACGCAGTAGAACAACTAGGTACCAAAAGGGTTATTGTATTACAGGCCAAACAATATTCAATAAGCTCCCAAAGGGTATTAGAGAAATAGGAAATAAGGACAAGCAGATAGAGAAAATACACAAGTACCTAGTCAAAAATGCATTTTATTCTGTAGAGGCATATTTTACAGTGTGACCAAAACAAACAAAAGGTGGTGTTTGTATAATGCTTAATGCTACAACTTGTTAAATGTTACAATTTTAATTACCTAACTTTGAACTAATTTTAACCAAGAATTGTGATCCATGGTTGAATTGTTTTTTACATAAGGGTCTGCAGTGTTGTTGCATTTTATGTATTTAATATTGTTGTACAGAAACTGGTTGTAGGTAAATTTTCTTTTTTTTAGTTTTAGACATGCCTGGATAGGCAATGACATGTAATATACCCAGACCAGCTGATGTTGTAACGGGTCAACATTACGAAAATAAAAATGAATGAAATGAATGACTATCTAGGGTGCTTTGAAAGACTCTTGGTCAACAAAATTTTCAATATCAAGAAGGCACTTAGAAGAAAAAAAAACAAAAGCATAAAACAAACTTTGGTTGCTGGCAACCGCTGTTTTGACAGCTTACATCAAATTAATTGGAATTAATTGGAAACTAACACAAAGGTAAGAACTAAAGGCCTAGTTTTAATGCTATGCCTAGGCCAAGGTATCGATATATAATGCTCGCTTTACGTTCCATATTATATTTCTGCTAGGTTTGATAGTTCCTCTGGTGAATAGTGAATTTTCCTTTGACATTAGCAGCCATGTTTCTTATTTACGTCGATCATTGCAGTTCACAGGGCGATATAAATCATGGCTCGGAGCACCGCCTGCTCGAATGGGATGAACCCAAATAGACTGCCTGTTTTGTGAGCCAACATTTCGGTCCTAATCACAGTCGATGAAAGAAGATTTTTGCGCCGTAACTAGCACGCTCTGTTGAGTATATGAAGAAACATGACAGGTTTTGTTTACCGACACACAGTCACACACACACAAACACTTAGACACACAGACAACCAGAGATCTGAATAAAGGTTTTTAGTTGGAGCTTCTTTGCAACTTCAAATTGTTTGGCGCAAAGAGGCGCCGTAGCTAGCGCTTTCTTGCGGAATTCTTACAAAGCTCTGCCTTTTGTTGGTCAATTATTTAACATGGGAAAATGACTCACAAAACAGACAGTCTATTTGGGTTCATCCCATTCGAGCAGGCGATGGCTCGGAGAGTTGACCACGCGATGTCGGCAAAGGAGGTATCTTCCAGACCTCTTGATTTACATATGACCCCGGCTGTACATGTCTGTCTCGTGAACACACTTAAGCGTACAAATAAAGTCATCATCATCATCTATCGGGTTTCCGTCTTCCAGCAGAGTCCGCTTGGGTTTTTCAACTTAATTCTTCCACTTTTTTCATCCTCGCACAATCGTTTCTCTTCCACCACAACTTTCCAACTATCTCCTCTTGCCTATGAGAGGTTATGGCTGAATGATGGTTTCTTTCCATCCCTTCCATATCAATATCATACTTCTTCTTTTTCTTCCATTCATTCGTTTTTCATACATTCTATTTGCATTTCAAATTAAATTTTGATTGAATTTAAATTCCATTATATTAAGCATAGGGCTAGTAAAAAATAAAAAAATAATAGTAGGGCCTATTCAAAATCTGCATTAAGAAGAACTCTAGAAATGAAAAACAAAAAATTAAAATTTAGTTGCTCAACCCTGTGAATTATTAACTCTTGCACTAAAAAATTCCATTTTTATTGTATTTATTTGAAAAAATGTCAAATTTAACTATTTTCCATTCATTGTTTAATATTATTATTGACCTACTCATTTTAATTTATATTTTATTTTGTTAATTTTTTAAAAACGTTTATTTGATTTTTTATGCCTTTTGTCTATTTAACCAACCGTTTATGTTTTTGAAAAAAAAAAGCTTTTTTCAATTTTTGTCAAATAAAAGCATATTATTATTTTAGTTATTTTTATTTTGTTGAATGTTTGTTTCATATTTGTCCTTGTAGGCCTTTTTTTGCATTTTATGCCTATTCATTCATGTCTACATAGACAATATAGACATATAAAAATAATATTTTTTAAAAATAATATATTTTAGAATCAACCTTTTTTGCAATTTATGTCTTACACTTAATTTTATTTCTTAGAATGTTGGTTAGGCCTACATTTTTGACCTCCCATCTAACAAGCGGGCGACACTCGTCATAAAATTCTCTGGTTTAAACAACAAGTGGTTGTGTTGCAGCGACGGTCTGGTCCGCGTGTTCTCCGCGGAGACTTCGCGCCAGGCCGACCCGCAGCTGCAGAAACAGTTCGAGGAGGAGGTCGCGGCGATGACGGCTTCCGCGCAACAGGACCTCGGGGGAATCAAGGTCGACCAGTAAGTCAACGCTCCGCTACTTGATAGACTGGGAGCTGCCCTCGAGACTACTTTGCTTACAATGTTACATATCCATTGCTTAACTCAGCTACTGCTAATTTCACTTATATTCTGGATCACTTTAAGTTTAGTCTAAAATATTAATGATGAAACGTTGGCACTTCAGTAGGTTGTTAACAAAAGATATATGTCAGAATAAATATATAAATAAATAAATCCGTATTTAGAGTCTACCCACTTAGTCACATAACTGATTTTCAGTGGGGGACAGTAAATCAAAGCGACCAAGCCAACCCTGTAGGCCCCGACGCAGTCTACAAGTGAGCAATAACTAGACATGTGCAAAAATGGTGACAACAAAATTCGCGAATTTTTCCAAAGTTGCAATAGTCCCTTCAAATTCAGTTTGCACATGGATCTCCTGAATTGTAATTGAATGGTACCAGTTTCCAATTCGCGAAATTTTAGTTGATACCGCAAACTAGTAGCAAAATTAGCAATTATGTCTTTAAACGCGAATTAGGTCAACAAATTTTTAAAAAAATCTTTTTTACAAAGTTTTGGTGGAGGTGACGGGTACGTAGTCGAAATTAAATTAATCCTGGCTGGTACATATGGTGGAGGTGCCAGGTCACAACGCTATTGTGAGATCGTAGTAATCGTTTGAACGCGAGTAAGCTCAAAATACTTCATATCACAAAAAGTGCATAATTTTGAAATTTTGGTGGAGGTGCCAGGTAGTCGAAATTAATTCTGGAAAAAACTGTTGGAAACTTTGAAAACTGAAGGCTGAAATTGAGCTTAAAATTAAAACTTTTTCTGAACTTCACTCTCATGTGCTTGTTTTTCTTTTAAATCATTAAAATTAATCATAAATTATCCTGAAACTTGTATTTTTTGTATTTTTATTTAGTTTAGGTAAATCACGACAAATCGCGAATTTTTATTTTAAAGGCGCGAATTTTCAAACTAAAAAAAAACATTTTTGCACATCTCTAGCAATAACAAACCATAGATCTATATTTTTTAATAGGAAATATAGCAATCAGTGAAATGGACAGTGCCAACACACGCGGATCAGATCAACGCCAGAATCAACAAGGCCGATTCAGAACAACTTCAAATTTATTATGTGCCTCGTTGCTAGGACGGCTCAAAAGTCACCGTTCACAAATTCCTAATATGTCCCAAGATTTCACATTTGTGGTCTGTTACGATGAACACAACGCAATAATCAGAAAATCTTCTTATAACCACAACCTCTTCCTAACTGAACGTACCGCTTCAAATCACGAGCCCATTTACAACATATTTACTCGATTACAGTCCGCCCTGAGTAGTGGTTGCACCCTTATTTTTACCACTCAAATGTTAAAGAGTAGCATGTAAGTACTTTTGACAAATCGCTTCACATAATGGCCGCAACCCACTTTTTAAACTTGATCATTTTAATACACCCGAGGTCTATGCTTGCATAAACACTGTAGTCGGACGTTTGATTGAGATTGAATTCTCGCACTGTTCGTCCAAACCTGGTTGGCCGTAGCGCATGTGACACTCCATGCTGATTGCTCAGGATTAATAACGAGAGCTAACAGGCTCCTAACAAGTACATGCTTTCTTAGATGTACCATTCAGTTCAATTGAATTCACCCCGTCTGGGCCAAGGGTAGAATGTGGCCCAGAGTATCGCTCTGCTAATCGTAACAGTTGAGAAGATGGAAAAAGTCCATCTTGCAAACATCAGCTAGTTGGGGAGTATTTTACTCCCCAAAACTAGAGGCGAGCTCTGGCCAGCAACGAAAGAAACTCCCCCCTTGCCCCCACTACAGAATATTCATCAGTCAAATAAAGGAATCACTACCAACAAAAAGTGTTTTAAGATTTTTTAGTTTTAGTAAGATTTTTAGTTTTAGTTTAGAGTGATGATGAGTCCCAGAAGGACGAAACGCGTTGTGGATGAAGGTCACAAACAACTTTAAATTAGCTACAGTTGTCATCAGCAGGTGAAAAGTTTTGCTGTCCCCAACCCTTCAAGCCGAGCTTTTTCTCTATTCTTTCCCAACCTGTCAAACCTTCTCCAATCTAAACTACCAACAAAAAGAGCTTATGTGATATCCACACAAAAAATTAGGGCTGGGCAAAAACTCGATATTTCGATACGATATCGATAAGTAAGGATGTTTTTAATACTAGGTATCGATATTTTGCTTCATATCAAAGAATAGAAATTTACACAAAAAATGATAAATTTCGTAATTTTGGTGGAGGTGCCGAGTCATGAAACACGATTGTGAGATCGAAAAATTATTATTATTTATTGTTTTAATATTATATTTTATACATATATATTTTATATATATATATATATATCCGTGGTTCGATTCCCGGTTGGGGCGGACTTTTTTAATTTCTGAATTGTAGTACTAAATAATAACAACTACACCTACGGGAGTGTTTCCCGACTAACCAAATCGAGAAATAAACCCTCGCTCATACCTGCGTAAAGGTAATGACATTATAATTAATGTTCGGTGGTCAGTTCAAAGGCAGCAGATATTCGTTGCAGTACTGTTCCATCCATTCAGATGTATAATGCAACTACAATTCAAAGATCAAAATGTACCTGTCCTGATGATCTTGTGGTTAAGACGCCTGTCTGGAATGCGGGAGATCTGTAGTTTGATTCCCGGTTGGGGCGGACTTTTTTAATTTCTGAATTGTTGTACTAAATAATAACAATTACACCTACGGGAGTGTTTCCCGACTAACCAAATCAAAAAATAGAGTATAGACCGTAAAAATTGTTAATACGTTTTAGTTGATACCTTTTCAACCCCATTGCCACAAATTATTTTAAAAATACCACTCCTTTAATATTCTTTTTCTCTTATGCCCACATTGACATATCTATGTCTTATTTCATTGTCTTGACAACCAGTAAGATAGGACTCCTGTTCCCTCCTGTCCATACCCCCTGGCATTTCCCCATAGTGTCCTTTCAATGTAGCGCATCTAAATAGATGTTGTTGTTGTTCCATCACCACAGAGTTTACACTTGCTGCTCTCCATCACACCTATTCTGTGTAAGTGCTTTGCTAGCAAGTCATGGCCGGTATCTAGTTTAAACTGTGCTGTTGTAGTTCTTCTCCTATTTAATGGTTTGTCTTATCATTTCTTCTTTTCCTTGTATTGACCAGCTTACTCCTCCACACTTTATTCTTGCCTTTCTCCTTCCATGCTTTCTTGACTTTCTAGTTGCTGACTAATTTCAGATGTTTTTTAATAATGTTTTGATTTTTCCAATTTTTTTTTTTTTCTATTTGTTACAAACAATTACATCTCTATATTATATATCGATATCATATTGACATTTTTCGTGTGATATCGATAATAGAATGATATGTCATATCCCAGCTCTACAAAAAATAGTGATCTTGTGACCATATTGAGTTATTGTTGTGATACTATGTATATTGCTCCGTGTGACCTCCAGACTTCCCGGCCAGGATGCGCTGACGATGCCCGGCTCCAAGGACGGACAGACCAAGATGATCCGGGACGGTGACTCTGTCTTCGCCTACTCCTGGTCGGATGCTACTCAAGCGTGGGAGAAGGTGGGAGACGTGATGGGTGCTAGCGGGGGATCCCAGGCCTCGTCGGGCAAGCAGCTGTACGCCGGCAAGGTAGGTGGTTTGCATCCAATCAGCATTGGGAAGTTAATGAGGGTAAATTTAGGAATGCTTGTTAACTTCTATTTCCTAAAATTAGTCAAATTTGGCAATCCAAGCATCGTTTGCCTTCCGCACATGCACCAATAATTCCACTTCATCAAATTAGTGAAAAGTTGGATTCAGTTTAACTTTTATCCTATCGATGTTTTGATTTTCTGTCACAAATTAAATTCTTCCAAAATATAAAGTGGAGCCCACTTATAACAAACTTGACAAAAACTTACTTTTGCTTTGTTAAAAAATAACTTTTTTAAAACATAGTCACTTTACATGTAACTTTAATTAACTAGCTTTAAAATTACTTAGTTAAATCCAGAATTTTGTTAAAAGAGAGTACTCCATAAGTGGGCTCGACTGCTATAAAAAAGTGGCAGTTAAAACAAAGATTCTTTATAGCAGTTTTTGCATATTTATTTCTTCTGTTCAAATTGACTGATAGCTAGAGGTAATGAAAAATGGTGATATAAAAACGCAAATTTCGTTTTTAAAAACCCAAATTTCGCGTTTTTCGCGATTTCGAAAAAAATTTCAAAAACGTTTCGAAAAAATCCAAAAAAAAAAAAAACGGAGTCACTTAAGTTAGGGATGACATCAAACAAAAAGTTAGAATCGATCATTGTGACCTAAAAATCGATTCAGAGTCGATTCCCAACAAAAAAATAAATATTTGTATGCACTGTTATTTTGGTGGACAATTTCGGCGGAGCCATATGCGCGCCGTTATTTCCGCGGTCTATTTCCGTGAAGCCCGTGACGCGCGCGTTGCGTTGACTGTTTGATGACTGTACCGCCTACCGCACGCGTAATATTCCATCTGGACCGGCACCTCCACCATCCCTTACATTTTGCACTCTAAACGGTTCAATTTCGCGAGTTAATTCGCGTTTTGACCAGTTTGATATAATTTCGTTCGTTATTTCGCGCTATACACGAGATTTGGCGAATTTCGCGATTTCAAAATGTGTTTTTTCCATCTCTAAATGATGTAATTCGTCGACAATATTACATTTTAGGCACTAAAAAGGACATTTAAAAAAATTCGCGAATTTCGTTATCACCATTTTTCACTACCTCTACTGATAGCCCTCAAGATGTACATTGCACCAGATACAAACAAATTTATCTTGAAGCAAACCTTTTCACGACTTTTCATTGCAAGTTCAGATAAATTATCAGTAGGGCATATAAAAAGCATTTTCTTGATCAAAATTGCAAAGTCAATATAATTTTCTTTCATATCTACACATAAATTTTGGCTTCACAGCTTTAAAACATAAATTTCGAATTACAGTAAGACCTCTTATTATCCGATCACTCGTATTATCCGAGCTGCATTCATACGCCGCGCCGTGCTTTTTTAAATGTCCGCACTTACATTGTAGGCCTAGCGATGGTCAGGGAAAGTAGCGAGTGCATAGTAGAGATAGAGAGAGTGTAGTATGAGAGCACGTACGAGAGAGATAGCCAAGGTCAACACTTGACGCGATCCAGCCTCGACCGGTTCAGTTGCCCGACATTGAATGATCCAGACGATGACCTTGAGGCGCCAGGTTATCGCATTACGCCCGACATTGAATGATCCAGACGATGACCTTGAGGCGCCAGGGTATCGCATTTCGCCCGACATTGAATGATCCAGACGATGACCTTGAGGCGCCTAGCCTCATAACTTGCACGGAAGACGCGGCAGCTTTGTGACCGCGACACACTTCGTTGAACCATAGCGTTGAACAACAGGATGACACAACAGCTGCCGATAGATTGTTGTTGTTCACGTTGACATGCGTGTTTATTATTTGTGTTTACTTGTGTTTGTGAGAGTGATTTACAAGCTATTAAATCATTTGGTGTGCCCTGTATGAAGTGTTCCGTGTGTATTTTATGTTCCTTTATCCATTGCATGTGTCAAATATCATTTTACCATATCACTATCAGGCTTTGCTAAAAGATCAAATTATAACAAAAATCGAGATCATGCTGGATTTTTGACAATTCGAGTGTGCTTTGAATTTTTAGCTATTTGCAAAAAACCAACACCTCCGTTCATAGAAGATAAATTCCATGATACTAGTCCAATGCCCGTCTTCCAAAAATAAACACACTTATCTGTGTTGCAGGAGTACGACTATGTGTTCAGCGTGGACATAGAAGAGGGCAAGCCCCCCCTGAAACTTACCACACCTATCTGTGTTGCAGGAGTCGACTATGTCTTCAGCGTGGACATAGAAGAGGGCAAGCCCCCCCTGAAACTTACCACACCTATCTGTGTTGCAGGAGTACGACTATGTCTTCAGCGTGGACATAGAAGAGGGCAAGCCCCCCCTGAAACTTACCACACCTATCTGTGTTGCAGGAGTACGACTATGTCTTCAGCGTGGACATAGAAGAGGGCAAGCCCCCCCTGAAACTTACCACACCTATCTGTGTTGCAGGAGTACGACTATGTCTTCAGCGTGGACATAGAAGAGGGCAAGCCCCCCCTGAAACTTACCACACCTATCTGTGTTGCAGGAGTACGACTATGTGTTCAGCGTGGACATAGAAGAGGGCAAGCCCCCCCTGAAACTTACCACACCTATCTGTGTTGCAGGAGTACGACTATGTGTTCAGCGTGGACATAGAAGAGGGCAAGCCCCCCCTGAAACTTACCACACCTATCTGTGTTGCAGGAGTACGACTATGTCTTCAGCGTGGACATAGAAGAGGGCAAGCCCCCCCTGAAACTTACCACACCTATCTGTGTTGCGGGAGTACGACTATGTGTTCAGCGTGGACATAGAAGAGGGCAAGCCCCCCCCTGAAACTTACCACACCTATCTGTGTTGCAGGAGTACGACTATGTCTTCAGCGTGGACATAGAAGAGGGCAAGCCCCCCCTGAAACTTCCGTACAACCAGAGCGAAGACCCGTGGGCGGCAGCTCAGAAGTTCATCCACGACAACGACCTCAGTCAGATGTTTCTCGACCAGGTAGCGAACTTCATCGTGACGAACAGCCAGAGCCAGTCGAGTCAGCCGAGCGAACTGGCGCCGTCCGGATTCTGCGACCCGCTCACAGGTACGTAAATAAATTCGTATTTATAGTCGACCCCCTCAGTCACATAACTGATTTTCAGTGGGGGACGTTAAAGCCAACCCTGAAGGCGCCGACACCATCGACGAGCAAACAATAACCAACTAGAGACCGGAGTATTTAAAAAGGAAACACTAATCAATCAAGTTGGACACGATTCCAACCGCGGAACAATCAACAAGGCTGATTCGGAACAACCTTAGGATTTATTATGTGTCTCGTTGCTAGGACGTCTCTAAAGTCACCATTACACATTCCTAAGCCAAGAACTGATGGACATAAGTCCAAATCAGAAGTTAAAAAACTTCTGCCTTTAGCAGGAATCAAACCGTGGACCTTCTGCATTGGAAGCAGAGACGCTAACCACAAGACCAACGACCCAACGAGTCACACATTCATTTGGACTGTGAACCTAACTCGAACCTCCCGCCAAACAATGCATGAAACCGCGGACTTGATTGATTTGATACTCGCAGTCTAATGCGATCGAAAGATCAATAGTATCCACAGTAGGGATGGGAAAAAGCGTTTAATTTCCTAAACGTTTAACCCCTTGAAATAATCGCGTTTAAACGTTTTGAGCCCTATTTTAAATTTTTATAAATTTTAGATAGGCGGAGGCCAAGGTTTTACAACAAAAATCATAATTTTATTCCTACTTATGACCGTCCGACGAATAATTAACAACGGTTTTACTCTCACACTCGCATTTAATGACCCGGCACCTCCACCAAAATTAAGCACTTTTAGAAAATTATCGGCCTAATTTGTTAACCCGTGTTTGTGTAGGCTCCAAAATTGATAACAATAACATTTCATATATTAAAAAAAAAAACAATTTGCAAATTTAATAACCTCTAACCGTCTACTACACTTTTAAACGTCCCATCCCAAATCCACAGCATTTGAACTCGCTCAGAATATCAAAATGGTAGATATTTATAGACTGGCTTTATAGAAGCATTTAAAATCCCCCCCCCCCCCCCCTAAAAAAAAAAAAGAATTGTACTGAAACTCTCCTAAGAAGCTAAGCTCTGTTTCCAGCATACTGTGAAACTTTGTTTAATTAAAGGCTATTGTACCACCTCTAACCGATAATTTGAAAGTTGAAGAAACATGGCTGAAAAGTTTTCTGAATGAAAGAGGGCCTTACTTTTAAAAAAAAAATTTGGGTTGGATATAATCCAACCCTACCATCTATTCTTGACAATAAAGTGGACTCTTTTGTCAAAAAAACGACATATAATGGCCGATTGTGAGGTAATGTCCCGACCAAAAAAAAAATGTTTTTAGTGTTTTATTAAAGTTACTCTTTCATTCAGCCATTTTCATGGACTTTTAAGGTTTGGACCCTACCCTGATTACAATAGCCTTAAGTAAGGTATTTGTTTTCCTCTAGGTGGCAACCGCTACATCCCCGGAGGTGCTTCAGTTGGCGCCCCTGGAGCCGACCCCTTCACGGGTGCCACCCGCTACGTCCCTCCAGGCACCTCCGCCGCGGCTACCAACGGGGAGACCTCGTCGCTAGGCGGGGCGTCGATAGCGGACTGCCCGACGAAACCGTACTTCCCGCAGAAGACCTACCTTCGGTTTGACCAGGCCAACCTCGGCGTCATACTCGGTGAGTGACATTCTTAACCCTTCTCACTCCGATGTTGGTTGTCTGGGACGGGGAGTGGGGGTCGACTTTTTAAACCCTTCTCACTCGATGTTGGTTGTCCCGAATGGGGAGTGGGGGTCGACATTTTTAACCCCTTTCTCACTCCGTTTTGGTGTAATCCGAAGGGGTGAGGGGGGTCACATTCTTAACCTTTCACCCGATTTTGGTTTTCACCGACATGGGTGAGGGGGGCCCCTTTTTTTTTTGGTTTTTTTTTTTGGGGGGGGTTTGACATTTTACCCTTCTCACTCCGATTTTGGTTTGCATCCGACAGGGGTGTTTTGGGGGTACATTTTTAAACCCTTTCCTCCGATTGGTTGATCCCACATGGGTGAGGGGGGGTTTCGCATTCTTAACCCTTCTCACCGATTTTGGGTAGTCATCCAAAAGGGGTGAGGGGGGTCGACATTTTAACCCCTTCTCACTCCGATGTTGGTTGTCATCCAACATGGGTGAGTGGGGGTCGACATTCTTAACCCTTTCACTCCAGGGGGAACCAAAGGGGTTTTTGGGGGGGGCGGCTTTCAAACCCCACTGTTTTGGTTGGCAGGGTAGGGGGGGCGAAATTCTTAAACCCTTTCACTCCGGTTGGTTGTCACCCGACATGGGGGGTGGGGGTCGACTTTTTAACCCTTCTCACTCCGAGTTGGTTGTCTCCGACATGGGTGAGTGGGGGTCGACATTTTAAAAACCCTTCTCACTCCGATGTTGGTTTGTCATCCACAGGGTGAGTGGGGGTCGACTTCTAAACCCTTTCCACTCCGATTTTGGGTTTCACCCGACATGGGTGATGGGGGTCGACATTTTTAAACCCTCTCACTCCATTTGGTTGTCCCCACAGGGGTGAGGGGGGGTCGACATTTTTTAAACCCTTAAAATGATTTTTGTTTGTTTTTGAAAGGGGAGTGGGGGTGACCCCTTTTAGGGGGTTCACCCAATACATTTTAACTTTCACCCGATTTTGGGTTTTAATTTTTTTTTTTTTTGTGAGGAAATTTTAATTTCAGATGGGGTAGGGGGGATTCGAAATTCTTAACCCTTTTTAATTTTTGCCCCGGGGGTTCCCCGCTTCCCCCCACCCTGTTTGTACCCATGGGTGAGTGGGGGATTTCCCCTTCCATGGGGGGGGGGGGGGGGGCGACATTCTTCCCCCTTTTCTCACCCCGATGTTGGTTCACCCGATTTTATGGGTGGGAATTTTAAATTCTCCCCTTGAGGGGTTGTTGCAGGTGGGGGGGGTGACATTTTTAACCCTTCTCACCCGTTTGTTTTGTCATCCGACATTGGGATTGGGGGCGCCTTTTTTATGTTGTGGTTTGGTTTAAAGGGTTGGGGGGGGGTCACATTTTTCCCCCCTTCTCATCCCGATGTTGGTTGTCTCCGACGGGGTGAGTGGGGGGCGCATTTTCCCCCCCGGGGCCCGACATTTTTCCTTAACCCTTCTCACTCCGATGTTGGTTGTCATCCGACATGGGTGAGTGGGGGTTTGACTTCTTAACCCTTTCACCCCGATTTGGTTGTCATCCGCCCTGGGTGAGTGGGGGGTACATTTTTAAAACCCTTCTCACTATGGGGGGGGGGTGGGGGTCGACATTCTTAACCCTTCTCACCCCCGGTTGGTTGTCCCCGACAGGGGTGAGTGGGGGCGACATTCTTAACCCTTCTCATCCGTGTTGGTTGTCATCCGCATGGGTGGTGGGGGTGGGACATTCTTAACCCCCTCCCCACTCCGATTTTTGGTTTTGTCACCCGAATGGGTGAGGGGGGGCCCCCCCCCCGGGGGGTTTTTCCCCCTGGGGGGTGGGGTCGAAAATTCTTAACCCTTCTCACTCCGATGTTGGTTGTCATCCGCCCATGGGTGACGGGGCTGGCTTTCGAATTCTTAAGCCCTTCTCACTCCGATGTTGGTTGTCATCCGACATGGGTAGATTCGACTCTAATCTCCCCCCGAGTTGGTTGGTCACCCGACTGGTGAGGGGTCGACATTCTTAACCCTTCCACCGATGTGGTTGTCATCCGACATGGGTGAGTGGGGGGTCGACATTCTTAACCCTTCTCACTCCGATTGGGTTTGCTTCCGACATGGGGGGTTTTGGGGTCGACATTCTTAACCCTTCTCACTCCGATTTTTGGTTGTCATCCGACATGGGTGAGTAGGGGTCGACATTCTTAACCCTTCTCACTCCGATGTTGGTTGTCATCCGAACATGGGTGAGTGGGGTTTTTTGACATTTTTTAACCCTTCTCACTCCGAGGGTTGGTTGTCACCCGACAGGTTTGTGAGTGGGGGCCCGACATTCTTACCCTTCTCACCCGATTTTTGGGTTGTAAATCCAAATGTTGGGTGGGTGTGGGGTCGACTTTCTTAACCCTTCTCACTCCGTGTTGGTTGTCGTGGGACATGGGTGGAGTGGGGTCGACTTTTTAACCCTTCTCACTCCGATTTTGGTTGTATCCGACATGGGTGAGTGGGGGTCGACATTTTAAAACCTTCTCACTCCGATGTTGGTTGTCTTTCGGACATGGGTGAGGGGGGGGTCGACTTTTCTTAACCCTTCTCACTCCGATGTTGGTTGTCATCCGACATGGGTGAGTGGGGGTCGACATTCTTAACCCTTCTCACTCCGATGTTGGTTGTCATCCGACACTGGGTCACCCTCTTTCCCGATCGTTAATATGCCGATAAAGTAGAGGCAACGAGCATCCTCACCACCCGTAACCTACAACAGTTACTATTTTGATTTTGATTTATGATTTGCTTTTTTTTAAACTGGTTTTGGTTTTGATGTCATCACTAGTATGAACCTTGTTTGCAGAGAAACTCCAGGAGTTCAACAGTAAGACAGGAGACGGAGTTCACCAGGTCTCCGAGTGTCACCTAGAGGGCGTTGTGAAACTAGCGGACGTGGATTCGCCGGCCAACCCTCTTCACCTCCGCGTGCTGAAAAAAATTGCTAGAGTGGCCCAATGGTATTTTTTAACTTTACGTTTCATTGAGCTCTAAAGTCCGACAACCAGTATTTTTTTTAAATTAAGAAAGTTTCTTAAAAGTGGCCCCGGGACTAACGACTATGGATTATTTAAATAATAATTTAAAAATTTTTTTTGTGAGAGTGATTAAAAAGATCTAGGTCGGTTTGCCACCAAGAAAAAATAAAAATCCTGTTTGAGCAATAAAAAATCCTTAGAAACCCTTTAAAATGAAACACCCAAACCCCAAAAAAAAAAACCCTTTAAAAAACCCCCTAAATGAAAAAACAATTTCAATACGATGTATATCAAATTAATTGTTTAAAAAAATTAAATATAAAATTTTTTTTTTAAAATAGAGTAGGTAGGGCCTTTTTTTAATAAAAAATTTTTTTTTTTTTAATGTAAAAGAGTCTCCCCATCATTTTTATATAACTGTTTTTTTCAGTGGGACACAGAAAATCAAAAGCGACCAAGCCAACCGTAGGCCCAAAAATAAATCGGGAAAAAAAATGATTCGAGGCCATATGGGGGTTGATAAAAAATAAATAAGGTTCCCCCATAAATGCCCTTTTTTTTCGACCCCAAAACCCCCGCGTGGGTAATGACCCGGCACCCTCCACCATATGCAACCACCCCAGGTTAATTTTTATTTAGACACCTCCCCCGGCAACCCCACCCAAAATTTTCCAAAAATTTTACTTTTTTTGGTGAAAATTTTTTTATATTTTTTTACATCGAAAAGATTCCCACTTTCCAATATCGCATTGAAAATTAATTTTATGGACCACCCCCTATTTTAAAAACCTGCGAAAAAAACGAAAAAAAAAAAAAAAATTTTTTTTTTTTTTTTTTTAACCGAAAAATTGGACAAAAAAATCCGTGTATCCGTTTTGCACCCTAAAAAACCCCGTTAAAAGGGATAAAACCGTAAAAAACGGCAACCCTGATTCTAGGTTATCAACTGGGGTTTTGCCTTTTCGATATGAATTTGAACATCAATTAATCGCCCCCAGTGCAATCGTAATCGTCAATAATATCGTTTTTTTTTACGTTGATCGAAAAATCGAATAAAAAATTGGGCCAATACTTTCTTGCAAAATGGCGGGGGACCGTGGACCTTTTTGAGTACTCCTTTTGTTTCCTTTTCGGGTTTTGCTAAAAAAACCGGGTTTTTCCACCTAGCGCGTTTTACACAAGCGTCCAAAAAGGGTCCCCCGTCCCCCTCCCAAACGTGGCCCTGGCCCACCCTCGGGGAGAGGGTGCACATAGTGAAAACAGAGCTACCCCCGCTTGTATATTATTTTTTGGAAGGTCGTGCTTTCCCCGGAAATTTTAGTTCTGTGAAAAGTTTTTTTCAACTTTTGTTGTGATTGGTCTTTCATCATTTACGAGTATTTCGTAACTTTTCAATGCCCCCCAAGTTTTTATTTAACGTTCGAGATGAAAAATTTTTTCCGACATTACTTTGAAAGCCCAACGAGACGTTTATTGGTCTGAGAGAACTGTAGATAATACTATCGTGCACTAGGGAATGAAGTAAAGCGATCCGATTTGGCCGGGGTTGGGGTGGGGAGGAATGCCCTCTCGACAGATGCGTGGCTTTTTACCCTTTTATGGCGTACTACAATATTGCCCCCGTTTTTTTTGATAGGCGAGGTTTAGCAATCCGAGCCCCCCCGGGGGCAACACCGCACGCCATGCAAGTTTTCCTTTCACTGCAGCAGGGCAGTGGCGAGCTTTTTTCGCTAGCTTTTTAAGTTCAATGCAAATAAGATTTTTTTTTTTCTCCCGGGGGGTGAAAAAATTGGATACTACAGAGTGGCACAGGGAATGGATTTCCACATAGACCCCAAAAGTTTTCGACAAGCACTAGGGCGCTAAGTGAATTTAACCTTCAGCGCGATGGTACAATGGACCTAGCTTCCTTAAAAGACCAGAAAATGATTGGCAAAAAGAGAATGTGCACAATGACACTGAGGGAAATTGCTGCAAAGAGTTGGGGATCAAAACAGGAATATATCAAGTTGTAAAAAGAGTTCAACACGGGTTTCTTCCCGAGGTGGAAATTCTAAACTTTTGTAGACCCAAAACCCGAAAGACAGTATGGGGTAAAGCGGGATATTGCCCCACTATGAAAATATCTTCTTGATTAAAAGGGATTTTTTTTCAAATGACAACAATCTTTTCTTCTGGGAAAGGGGGACCCCCCTTTAAAAATTTCCTTTTTACCCATATTTTCTTTGGGGGATCTTCCCCAGTTCGTAACCTACCCCTGAAAATTTTCCTCTCATTTTCAAAACGTAGGCAAAATTTTTATAACGCACAAACCTGCTGTCCCCCCTTTGAAATCATTTTTAATCTTTCCCCTTAAAACCCCCTTACAACCACAATTAAAATACACAGCCTTCAACTATTATCTCATATAAAATGACTTTTTGGTACTGACCCAACCCACTGGACTTGGGGAAAGAAGGCCGACACTACCGTTCTAAAAATATCAACCTTTTTGGTTTTTCTTGTCAAACAGCACAAAATCATTTCATCATTCCATCAAACAAAAACAATCTCATTGCCCCTTTCCCCCCCGCTTCTGGCGGGTCGCTTGGGTTTACAACCAAAAAATTTTTACACTTTATATTTATATTTTATATTTATTTGTAGTTTTTGTTGATGGTAAAAATATAAGCTTTTTTGCTAATATAAATGTCCCCCCATAGACCCATAGTTTAAACTTCAAAATTAAAATAAAATAAATAAAATAACCCACATTAGTAAATTTCTTAAAATAGGCCGCCTACCTAGCTAAATGGGCTAATTTACTCAAAAATCTAAAAACCCAAACCTGGGTAGTCTGTAGCTGGTTTTTCACCCCTAATTTTTTTCTCCCCTTTAGGAAAACTTTGACTTTAATAAAGGGTATTTTAATAAACTTTTTTTTAGTTCTACTTAAATCTGAAAATTATTTTCGATCTTTTTTTTTTTTGGGTTGGTAGTTTGGGTTTTTCCCTTTTTTTTGGGGGCAGCATAAACGGGCTTTTTACTAAATAATGTGGGTTTGGTCTTTCGTGAATTTATTTTTTTTTGTCTGGTGGAGTGATTGTGGCACTTCCTTTCTTCCCCCCCCCAACGAGTCTCTGCTAAAAAGCTCCCGCTCTCTCCCAGTTGTAGGTCTCTTTTCTATGGGCCCCCCTCCATCTTTCCGGGTCCCCCCCCCGCCTTCTTCTTTCCTAAAAATCCCTTTTTTTCATACATTCTCCTTATTAACCCGATATTAAAAAAATAATGGTACCGATTATACCAAAAAAATGTTAAAAACAATTAAAATTATGTAGGCCCCACATATTTTTTAAAAATTTATAATTTTTAATTTTTTAATTTTTTTTATTTTTAAAATCTTTTTTTTTTTAAAAAAAAAACTCTTTTTTTTTTTTTTTCCCTGTTTTTTTTTGCTTTCCCCTAAGGGAAGGTTTGGGGCCTTTTTTTTTCTTATTGTAAATCCCCCAAAA